>OU342741.1:180194496-180375225 GCA_910589775.1 Avena eriantha | reverse complement strand
TCTGTTCTTTTCACAAACCACTCATGGATCCATCAGTGTCATTCCATGTCTGTTCTTTTCATGAACCACATCTAGAGTCATTGCATGTCTGTTCTTCTCACAAACCACATAAGGATCCACTAGTGTCATTGGATGTGTGTTCTTTTCATGAACCACACACAGTGTGATTGGATGTATGTTCTTTTCAATATCCACATAGTGTCATTGGATGTGTGTTCATTTCATTAACCACACCGAGTGTCATTGCGTGTGTGTTCTTCTCACAAACCGCACATGGATCCACCAGTTTCATTGGATGTGTGTTCTTTTCATGAACCACACCCAGTGTCATTGCATCTCTGTTCTTTCCACAAACCACATATGGATCCACCAGTGTCATATAAACCACTCCGAGTGTTCATTTCATTAACCACACCGAGTGTCATTGCGTGTGTGTTCTTCTCACAAACCGCACATGGATCCACCAGTTTCATTGGATGTGTGTTCTATTCATGAACCACAGCTAGAGTCATTGCATGTCTGTTCTTTCAACAAACCACATATGGATCCACGAGAGTAATTGCATGTCTATTCTTTTCATGAACCACATAACGATCCACCAGTGTCATTGCATGTCTGTTCTTTTCATGAACCACACCTAGTGTCATTGCATGTGTGTTCTTCTAAACAAACCACACATGGATCCACCAGTATCATTGCATGTCTGTTATTTTCATGAACCACACCAATTGTCATTGCATGTGTGTTCTTCCCACAAACCACATAAGGATACACTAGTGTCATTGCATGTATGTTCTTCTCATGAACCACATCTAGATTCATCGCATGTCTGTTCTTCTCATGAACCGCACCCCGTGTCATTGCATGTCTGTTCTTCTCACAGACCACATAAGGATACACCAGTGTCATTGCATGTCTGTTCTTCTCATGAACCACATCAAGAGTCACCGCATGTTTGTTCTTCTCACAAACCACATAAGGATACACCAGTGTCATTGCATGTCTGTTCTTCTCATGAACCACATCTAGAGTCATTGCATGTCTGTTCTTCTCACAAACTACATAAGGATCCACCAGTGTCATTGGATGTGTGTTCTTTTCATGAACCACACACAGTGCCATTGGATGTCTGTTCTTTTCATAAACCACATAAGGATCCACCAGTGTCATTGGATGTGTGTTCTTTTCATGAACCACACCTAGTGTCATTGCATGTGTGTTCTTCTCACAAACCACATAAGGATCCACCAGTGTCATTGCATGTCTATTCTTCTCATGAACGACATCTAGAGTCATTGCATGTCTGTTCTTCTCAAAAACCACATAAGGATCCACCAGTGTCATTGGATGTGTGTACTTTTCATGAACCACACCTAATGTCATTGGATGTGTGTTCTTCTCACAAACCACACATGGATCTACCAGCATCATTGCATGTGTGTTCTTTTCATGAACCACACATGGATCCACCCAGTGTGATTGCATGTCTGTTCTTTTCACAAACCACTCATGGATCCATCAGTGTCATTCCATGTCTGTTCTTTTCATGAACCACATCTAGAGTCATTGCATGTCTGTTCTTCTCACAAACCACATAAGGATCCACTAGTGTCATTGGATGTGTGTTCTTTTCATGAACCACACACAGTGTGATTGGATGTATGTTCTTTTCAATATCCACATAGTGTCATTGGATGTGTGTTCATTTCATTAACCACACCGAGTGTCATTGCGTGTGTGTTCTTCTCACAAACCGCACATGGATCCACCAGTTTCATTGGATGTGTGTTCTTTTCATGAACCACACCCAGTGTCATTGCATCTCTGTTCTTTCCACAAACCACATATGGATCCACTAGTGTCATTATAAACCACTCCGAGTGTTCATTTCATTAACCACACCGAGTGTCATTGCGTGTGTGTTCTTCTCACAAACCGCACATGGATCCACCAGTTTCATTTGATGTGTGTTCTTTTCATGAACCACAGCTAGAGTCATTGCATGTCTGTTCTTTCAACAAACCACATATGGATCCACGAGAGTAATTGCATGTCTATTCTTTTCATGAACCACATAACGATCCACCAGTGTCATTGCATGTCTGTTCTTTTCATGAACCACACCTAGTGTCATTGCATGTGTGTTCTTCTAAACAAAACACACATGGATCCACCAGTATCATTGCATGTCTATTCTTTTCATGAACCACACCAATTGTCATTGCATGTGTGTTCTTCTCACAAACCACATAAGGATACACTAGTGTCATTGCATGTATGTTCTTCTCATGAACCACATCTAGAGTCATCGCATGTCTGTTCTTCTCAGGAACCACACCCCGTGTCATTGCATGTTTGTTCTTCTCACAGACCACATAAGGATACACCAGTGTCATTGCATGTCCGTTCTTCTCATGAACCACATCAAGAGTCACTGCATGTTTGTTCTTCTCACAAACCACATAAGGATACACCAGTGTCATTGCATGTCTGTTCTTCTCATGAACCACATCTAGAGTCATTGCATGTCTGTTCTTCTCACAAACTACATAAGGATCCACCAGTGTCATTGGATGTGTGTTCTTTTCATGAACCACACACAGTGTCATTGGATGTCTGTTCTTTTCATAAACCACATAAGGATCCACCAGTGTCATTGGATGTGTGTTCTTTTCATGAACCACACCCAGTGTCATTGCATGTGTGTTCTTCTCACAAACCACACATGGATCCACTAGTGTCATTGTATGTGTGTTCTTTTCACAAACCACAGCTAGAGTCATTGCATGTGTGTTCTTCTCACAAACCACATAAGGATACACCAGTGTCACTGGATGTGTGTTCTTTTCATGAACTACACTCAGTGTCATTGCATGTCTGTTCTTCTCACAAACCACATAAGGATACACCAGTGTCATTGGATGTGTGTTCTTTTCATGAACCACACCCAGTGTCATTGCATATCTGTTCTTTTCATGAACCACACCTAGTGTCATTGCATGTGTGTTCTTCTCACAATCCACACATGGATCCACCAGTGTCATTGCATGTCTGCTCTTTTCATTAACCATAGTTAGAGTCATTGCATGTGTGTTCTTTTCACAAACCACACATGGATCCACCAGTCTCATTGCATGTGTGATCTTCTCATAAACCACATATGGATCCTAACCTTAGGAGAGCCCTAACCTTAACCCCCAATGGATTGCCATTAGACCGAGTCTTCTAGAAGGCACACTCTAACACAGTTGTTCTGCTTGACGATTGTTACATACCGTTCGATTGGGGCGCTTGGACGATTGGGATGGTCTTCGTGAGAGCGTTCCATGAGTAGGCTGATCTGTGGCATGATTGGCGACACCTGCTGCCAGCTTGCTCTAGACAAACTGGCAACACCGGGAGCTCCTCTTTTGCGAGTGTCACGACTCACGAGTTCAGTCGGCCATATCCTAGTGTCACGTCCCCATTACTTCTCTTCCTCCCCGTACTTCTCTTCCTTCCCCTCGAAGCCACTTTCCCCACTTCACTGCCATCCTGCCGTAGCCGCAAGCCAACGGCGCCTCCATCCCAATCCTCTCTCCGCCAGCCACCCCCATCCCCTCTCGCCATGGGTTCAAGGGGAGACGGCGAGGAAACGCGTCACGACGATAGGGACGGTGATTTTGATGTGAGGTGTCTCATCTTTATTTCTATCATCTATGGCCAAGTATCTATTTTTGAGCTATATCTACTCTATTTACTCATGCGCGTATGATGTGTTAGGCCAACCAGACGATGTATAACTCCAACTATCACGGTTTAGCGGATGAAGACAGTCCTCTGCTATGTAACATGGATATGCGCCCGCTAAATTTGTAGCGTTCGAAGGACGAAATGTAGGCAGAAGGTTTCTATAGTGTCAAGGACATCGTGCAATGATGCAAGGAGGAAGTTGCGGTGTTGTCAAATGGGTAGATCCAGAGTGGCCCAAATCGATGCAGAAAAAGCTGAACAAGCTATAGGATATGACGGTTGAGTTGAAAGAGTCCGTAGTTAGCTCACTTCTTGACAGTGTTGAGATGAAGCTATGGGACCCAGTTGACACGACCAAGCTTAACCAAGATCTCAGGAGGGTGCAAGACAAGGTTAGCAATGTCGAGAAGGAGAGGGACGTGGCGTTGGCCCTGAAGGCTAAAGCAGAGCAAGAACTGACTCAAGCAAGGAATGATTTTCACCCGGCCAAAGTCCTGTAGTTCACAACTACGAGTATTGACAAGTGCATGAGGAAAAATACAGAGAAACAATTGAAGTTGTTCAAGGAAGATGCTAAAAGGAAGGAGCAGACGAATCGATCCTTGCTCTCACAGGAAGATGCGCATCGGGCTAAGATTAGGAAGATCAAGAAGATGTGTGATAACTAGTTCTATTTAGCTTGAGCTCCGTGCCTTTTGTAAGTTGTAGTAGTAGTACTTGTTGACCTAGCGGTCTGAACTAGTGGTCCCGGAGTCCTGGGAGGAAAAAAAATGGTCTCCCATTAGTCTGTCTTAACCCTGCATCACTTCCTTTTGTCTGATCATGGTGGTATTCTAACATTGGTGGTTTGTTTAAACGTAATCTACGTGGATTGTGCCGCATCCAAATGGCACAGCCACAATTTATAAAGTGGAAGCACACACACCCGGTTAATGGAGATCCGGGAGCTTCGCCAGACACAGGGGATGCAAGAGCAGGGAGGCAGTGAGATAGACGAGCTCAAGCATCTGGGCATTATCGGTTGCCATTGCTGTTTATGTTGCCACGTCGTTGTGCAGCATCTGAAATAAGTTGCTGCTTCGTGGAGTGTGGCAGCTTAAATAATTTATTTCTATGCCACTTACATTCCATCGAATTTGGAGACCTCCTGCCCCTCAGTAGTCGTGGAACCGGTGTTGCGTCTTTTCAGATAGTAGTGGCACAATCACAATTTCGGATTCAACTACTGACTCGGGCATTTCCAAACTGAAAGGGCATGTATGCCCACATGTGTGGTTTTGGTAATTAATGACAATCCCTATGGACTAATGTGCAAATTGAGTTTTAGTTGTAGGTTTATCCATTGGCATCGCTTGGACCATGTGTTGGTTTCAAGGATGAAAAAGAAGAAGCATTGTCCAAGGGCTTTGTGCCTATTGGAATCAAGTGGAAGAAGAAGATCAAGTATGTCTTGAAGAAGAAGAAGAAGATGGAGTTCCCCATGCCTATCGTCAAGACATCATCAAGAAATGAAGTGCAAGCTCAAGATGGACCATCTCTTGAAGATCTCATGCTTGGAGCTTGCCATCCTCGGCGTTCATGGAGTGATGAAGACAAGGTCAAAGAAGTGGTTTCCCCATGGAGTATGGGGAGCCGTTCGCAAGTTTTCATCAAGCAAGAGCAAGCAAGAGCAATCAAGAAAGGTGTTCCATATTGAAGGTGACAAGATCGTCTACATCAAGCTCAAGTGGGATGCTCAAGGCAAAGGTATGATCTTGATAAGGTTTCTATTTTACCGGTCTCTTGTAGTGTTGGGAGACCCGGTTTAGAATAGATAGCCATACTATCAAGAGGGGCTCTCGAGTGGGTGACTCGTTCGTATCTTTCGGAGAGAGCTCAAACCTTTGCATTCATAGCATCATCTTTCTTGGTTGTTGTTTGGTTCTTGTCCATGTGAGGATCTAGAGCTTGTGGTTATCTTCATAACAAGCTCTAGTTCATCAAAAGCGGATTTCCCACGCATATCTTATTGCGTTTTTGATCTTGCGGGTTTTCTGGCTCCACACCTTGGGAGGTATCTCACATATATATATTCATGGTATTTTCTCCCTTGGTGATATCCAATATTTCATTATCTTTTTGTTGGATTCTATGCATCGTTATCTTTTCAACAAAATTGGTTTCATCTCGTTTGGAGTTTGGATGCAAAAGTTGTGGCATTTCTGGTTCTGGAGTTTTTGCCTGGCCGGTAGTTCCGGCGGGCCACCGGTAGTACCACTAGGGAAGTTTGCCGCCGGTAGTACCGGTCTTAATTCTGGCCCAACTTCTGGCAACCCCGGTTTTGGTTCTGTACCATCTCTGTCTTGGTGTGCGTATTTAACAGAACTTGGATCGGATTTTCAGGCGGTAATACCGCTAGGTCATTCTTGCCACAGGTAGTTCCGACGAAGCGGCGGTAGTATCGGCCAGGATCGTGTTTTTGTTCTTTCTCTCGCTGTTTTCTTACTGTTGGCTGGGTGCCACCGGTCGTACCGGCCACCCACCGGTACTACCGTCCGTGCGCGATTCGGTGGGTAACGGGCAGATCGGGGAGCCCTTTAAAAGGATCTCCCCTTTTCCCTTCGGCCCTATCAAGCTTTTTCTTGGTTCTTGCTCTCTCTCTCCTCCATTGTTGACCTTGAATAGCTTGCCCTCTCCCCTTCTCCCTCCTATGATTCTTGCATCTTTTTGAAGGATTTGAGAGAGGAAATCTAGATCTACAAGCCCCACTAAGCAAAATCCCTTCTTTGTGAAGGAATCCTTGGGATCTAGATCTTGGAGAGATTTGTGTTCTCCTCTTGTGTTCTTCCTCCCTTATTCCCCCAATAGCTTTTGTAGCTTTGGTGGAATTTGAGAGAGAAGGACTTGCCTCTTGCATTTGGTGCATAGGTTTGAGTTCTCCTGGGAGATTTGGCGAGTTCAAGCCCTTGGGCTTGTTTCTCTTGGGTTCTTGGAACCCTAGACGGTTGTGTGGAGTTGTGGTGTGTTCTTGGGGCTCCAATTGAGTTGTGGAGGTTCCCCAATCTTGTTGGCGTTTTGTGGCATTGTGGTGCCTTTGTGGCGTTTCTTGGGAGCCCTCCAATTGAGTTGTGGAGATTGCCCCAAGCCTTGTACGGGTTCGGTGACCGCCCTCAAGTGTCCCGTGGAACATGAGTAGGCCTTTGTGGCAAGCTCACGGGAGAATAGGGTGAGCCTTTTGTGGCCTCAGTAGGTTGCGTGCCTTCGCATCTTGGGGTGAGGCCTTGTGTGGCGTTGGGTGAGCATCAAGCCACCACACCTCGAGGTGAGCCATTTGTGGCGTTCGAAGTACATTGCGCCCCTGCACCTCGCCAACGGAGACGTACCTTTTGGAAGTGAACTTCGGGAAACAAATCATCGTCTCCGCGTTCATCGGTTATCTCTTAACCGAGCCCTTTACTTATGCAATTTACATTATGATAGCCTTCGTGCTTGAAGTATTATATCTTGCTATCACCTTGTTGCTTGTCTTGCTTAACATAGGTTATTGGTGCACTTAGTGAACCTAGTGGATATAGGTTTTGGCTTGATAAATTAAACGTTAAGTTTTATTCCGCATTTATTAGAGCCTAAACCGCAATAATTTTAAAATGCCTATTCACCCCCCCTCTAGGCGACGTCCATTTCCTTTTCACAAACCCTAAGTCGCGGTACATTTTACTCAAAGAACGTGGTGCGCCCAGCAAAGTGCCACACACAAAGCTCCAGAATTTAACCGAATTACATATATAGGTTCAAGTTAAACACATTACTATGCATCTTTATTGCCAGCAGCTTTCTTCCGCAGCCTGGGTGCCAAGCCTCCACGTCCACTGGCTTCTTCATTTCTGCCTTCTTCCTCTTCCTCGGTGCCAATTTTCTTAGCTTCGCATACTCTGCATCGCCGGGACAATGGGCACCAGAATCGTGTCCAGCATCATGTTTCCACTCATTTTTAATTTCTTCGGGCAGCAAAATGACTGACCCGGCAGTCATGTTTCTAACCTTGCGGCGCTTCCTGTCAAAGAAACAAGACTATTGCATAACTACCCAATATCTACAGAGTAAATAAAACAAAAATTACAATTCAGCACAAACATGCGAACCCCAAGAGACTTTTGCTTACCAGGAGCTAATTGGGTTCGAGCAACCACCCTGTCCAAGAACAGAGAGGGCGACTCCCAGTTGCAGCAGCTTCCACATCCAGTACATCACAATTCAGCTCAAACATGCAATCCAAAGCATACCTTTTCATCAACCCAATTAGCTAACTGTCACACGTTAGAGGAACCATGATGCCACGTTCATCCATGAAGCTGAACTTTGTAGTCTTCTTCGGCCATAATTCATCATGATTACACAGAGGAGCAACCATACCAAATATAGTGCAGATCTGCGCAGGCGCTTCTTCCATCGTGATACAATGGTGTCCATACCACTTGCCCTTAGAGTCGTACCTGAAGAGGACTACCGGAACCAGGCAAGGGTGGTCCACGGAGATCCCACTTGATAGAAAACTGTGGACACAATATGTTTGTCAGCGTTGGGCTAACAAACAATTTTAGATTCAGTAGCCAGCTTGCAGTTATAATTAGTGTGAATAGCAAAGAGAAGGGTAGCTCGCCCGCTTGTAGACAGAACTTCTTCTTCCTTGGTAGTAGGATCTGCCATCCTCCGAGCTGCTCGGCTCATCGGTGGCGGAGGCGGGCTAGAGCCTCGAACCAGCGGCTACGGCATGCGCCATTGGAGCTCGGGATCAGCGATTGGGCGCAGTAACTTGGCGGCAGAAGTCAACTGTCCAAAGGGATCGTCCTGCCTGGAGGGTGGATTCCGACACCACCAGTGCTAGGGGAAAGGTGGGAATGGATTTGTGAAATTGGTCAACGCTTCTAATCCACTTAGCTCCTCGATTTGCCTAAGAGGTTGTCGCGTTGGCGCTCGCATCACAGACAGATGACCGACATGAGGGTCCCGACCGTCTACTTCACGGGGCAGTTTCACGGAATGTTTGAATTTGGCAGGGGTGAGATGAGTTTGCATCGAAATGGCCCCTCTCGGTAGTTGGCGGTCCAACATTTCGAAACGCGGCAATTTCAGGCAACTTAGGTACCGCGATGCACTGGCCCGGGAACTTTGGTACCGCAGACGAATAAGCCCTAGCGCATTCCTCGATGCCCCTTCATTTTTGGGATGAGCTTTCCTTACTGCTTGATATCTTATTAAAAGGATGCCCACTCCCGTCATTAACAATGCCACACCCGTTTTTCGGCTCCTCAACATGCCTCCTGAGCACTCATTTCTTCGCACTTTGGTTGTGTGTACTGGCCCAGTTTGCGTAAGTATAATTCACGCAAGCTCGAGTTTCGCTCCCGGATGTGTGTTTTCCTTGGGTATAGTCCCATGCATAAAGGCTACAAGTGCCTCAATAGTTCCACTAGTTTTATTTACATCTCTCATGATGTTGTCTTCGACGAGCAGTTGTTTCCCTTTGCTACCCCGGGTGTCGATGTTGATGTTTCTAAACTCCTCCATGTGTTGTTTCCGTCTCATGAACCAGTTACTCAAAGTATCGACATGCATAGTTATGACATTACCTTGTTACTGGCTAATGCACCTGGTTCTGTTGTTAGTCTTCTTGTGGAGGTTCCTTTGCGTTGGTAGCTCCGACCAATGTTACCGCGTCCCTACCCCTGCATGCCTTGGTCACTGCGCCAGGGCCGCATGCAGCTGATCATGGGCTACGCTCCTCCGACCCGTGTGATGTCAACCCGGGTGACGTCAGCCTGGCCTCCCGTGGTGCCGATTCGGCCTCCTAGGAGGCCTGTCACGTGCTCGCTCCCAGTTGCCTGCGTGGTCACTTTCTTCTCCACCACTCGCGTCCCTGGGAGCTGCCACCTCTGCAACACCCAGTTCAACGACCGGGCTAAGCCCATCAACACCTGGCTCTTTGCACACTCCACCACCAGTCCCACCAGAGGCTGAACTAGCTCGGGTCATTATCATGCAACAGCGCAACAATGTTTTTCATCCCATAGTATATCGGGATGGTGCAGTTCGGTATGATCCCTATCGCCATTGTGCTCTTATGGTGGCTCCAATGTCCCATTATACTTCTTTGACTAAGCCTGCATGGTGTGCTGCTATGGAAGATGAGTTTGATGCTCTTCAGCAGAATCAGACATGGACATTGGTACCCCATCCTCCTGGCACTAACATTGTTGGCAGCAAATGAATTTTCAAAACAAAGTTTCACCCTAATGGTTCCGTTGATAAATAAAAGGCGCGCATTGTGGCTCGGGGCTTCACACAGCAGTACGGTATTGATTATCATGATACTTCCAGTCAAGTGGTTAAGCATGTCACAGTTCACCTGGGGCTTTCTCTTGTTATCTCCCGTGGTTGGTTCCTTCGTCAGATAGATGTGAGCAATGCGTTCCTCGATGGTTTTCTAACTGAGGAAGTGTATATGCAGCAACCCCCTGGTTTTGAGGATCCGTGATGTCCTCGGTATGTTTGCAAGCTGCGACGTGCCCTCTATTGTCTCAAACAGTTGTTGTGTGCCTAGTATGCACGCTTAAGTGACAAGCTTCACCAGCTCGGTTTTATTGCTAGCAAGGTGGATACCTCCCTTTTCATATTCGACCATCATGGGGTTGTGATATTTATGCTCGTCTATGTTAATGACATCATCTTGGCTGGATCCTCTTCGTCTGCCATTGATAAGATGGTTCCTATTCTTTCTGGTTTTTTCCTATCAAGGATCTTGGGGGACTAGAGTATTTTCCTAGCATTTAGGTTGTTATACTTCTAAGGGTATGGTGTTAATGCAGCACACATATGTTCTTGATCTCTTGCATAGTGCCAACATGGAGAAACGTCGGCCGGTTACAATTCCTATGTCTACTTCTAACAATTTGTCATGAGATCTAGGTGAACCACTTAGCTCAAAGGATGCTTTCAAGTACATGAGTCTCGTTGAGGGTCTGTAGTATCTTACCTTGACACGTCCTAACTTGTCTTTTGCTATCAAGGTGTGCTAGTACTTATCATAGCGTACTACCGCTCATTATGAGGCACTTAAACGCATCCTTCGGTATATACGAGGCATTGTCTTCACTATACTGCGGTTTCAGCGTTCTTTATCCAGTCGGCTCAATATTTTCACCGACATAGATTGGGCTGGATGTTCTGACGATCGTCATTCCACGGGCAGTTTTGCAGTGTTTCTTGGTCCCAATCTGTCGAAGAAAGCGCCCCGTGAAGGAACAAGGGGTCCTACAAGTCCTGAGTTCGAGAGGGGGATGAACACACATTATGTGCTTCTCATGGCGGTGGAGACAATGATGGACAAGCACGACAGAGAGGATGGCATAGGGTTTTTTATACCTAGGTTCGGGACCCTTGTGAGGAGGTAAAGCCCCTACTCCTCCTTAGTTGTATTTCTCGCGTCTCGCGAGGGTACAATGGTGGATCAACGTCTAGGGTTATTGATCGCAGGGATCGACTCGTTCTGAGGTAGGAGAACTTCTCCTTATATAGGGGCATTGTAACATCCCAAAATTTTCCTATTTTGGAATGTTAAATTAATAAGTTGATTTATTTGTTTGATCTTGCTGAAAATTTTGAATGAAAAGAAACTTTAGTTGTTTGTTCTAAATTTTACCAAACCACATTAAAAGAATGGGTTAATATGGCTATCACATTGGTTGGGAAGGTTTGAAAAAATCCAAAGCATTTGTGTTTGGATTGTATCATGGCATCATGCATAATTTACAAATCGGAATAATGAACTAAGAACCCTAAATTCTATGTGCCACTTCATTCCCAAAGGGAATTAAATAGGCTTTGTTAAAACCATTATTGCTAAGATAGCAAACTTTGCTAAAACTCCAGCCTAAAAATATCTACTTGAATTTAGAAAATTTTAGAAACAAGTTTCAGCTCATTTGGAGTTTAAATGCAGAAGTTATACAAGAAATACTAAAACATAAAAACAGAAAAGAATAAAAAAAACTAACTACTAACCGGAGTGGCCGGCCCACCTAGCCCACCTACTCCCTATCGCACCCGCGTGAGCAGCGAGCAGCACGCAGCGCGCAGCGCATAGAGCAGTAGCAGCCGCGGCCCAGCTTCAGCCCGCTCTCCTCCCCTCTCCCGCTGACAAGCCGGTCCCACCTCGGTCATCCCCCTCCTCGAGCCGGAGACTGGGACGAACACGGCACGAACTGCCCGGGAGGATCGCGACCGAATTTCACCGATTTCGTGCCCCCTCCTCCATGATTCCTCCGCGTATAAATAGTCCTCTACTCTGTGAACCGTCCCCCCAACAACCCTAGCCCGCCGCCGACAGGCTGCTGCGAGATTCGTCGCCGAAGTTCCGCCACCGGCCGCCGCCATTGAAGCTTAGATCGAGCTCCATCCATGAGGGTTCCGACCACCCCTCGCCCTCTACTCCCTCTGATCCTCCTTACCTCGCTCGACCACATCATCTCACCCGTTTTCCCTTTCCCCCTCTCCGCAGAACGACCGCAAACCCTCGCCGGAGCTCCATGTCTGCCATCGCCTCCATCCGTCCGCTGACGCCGCCCCGAGGAGCCAAACCTGATGCCGAGCCCTTCGTTGAGCTCTTCGTGCACTCCCGGTCCTCGTCCACAACCTCCTGACGCCTGGAGCTCGCTATAGGCACACCGCCACCGTCACCACCTAGAGCCGTGCCGCCGGCGGCCGTCGCCCGTCGGAGGAGGAGACGAAGCTTTTGCTCCCATCCGCCGGATTGAGCATCGACAAGCCAGATCACCTCCAGCCGAGCTGAGACGCAAGACGAGGCTCAAGCCGCATCGAGCCCAAGCCAGCGCCAAGCCGCAGATCTACCACTGTTAGATCTAGATCCAGTGGATCTCGTTGATCCACTTAAATGAAGAGGTACCAACCAATCACAGGACGCCATGTGGCCATCTGTTTATCTGTTTAATCCAGAAATTGAATAAATAGCCAGAAAATTGTGCAACCTTGCGAAAATCATATAAAAATATTTATAACTCCACAAATAGCAAATAATATATCAATGGATTCGTACAATTGTGTAGAATAATATTATGTTATTACATCTGACTTTTACAGTATAGTTTTATTGTAATAATTTAATTGGTATAATATCCCTTTAGACAAAATAAAATACAGTAAATTATCTATAGATCATAAAAATACAAGTAAGGTATATATGGTTTCATAGTTTAATATACGACATTAGTATCCTGTTATATCTAATTTTTATAGTGTATAACTACTGTAGTAATTTAATTAGTTTTAATGGCCTTTTGAACTATTAAATTCATAATAAATTATTTGTAGAGCGGAAGAATATAAATAATATGTTTCTGGATTCAAAATATCACGTAGAATACATATCTGGTCTTAGATATAATTTATGATGTAGTAAATATTTTAAATGATTTAAACTCTACTAAATAGTAAATAAATCATAGAAAAAGATCTACAACTCCAATTAAAATGAATCCAATTCCTACTGGTTCGTATTAATGTCCTCTATCCAGTAAACTCTATAACCAAATTTAATTACACAAATAGGTTAGATGTTGCAACAAAACTATTACAACCCCTTATATGGTCATCAAGGTTTAATAATAAGTACCCTATTACATTAAATGATCTCATGTATGCATCATGTGTTATAATAGTGCCCAAAAAACTAAGTACATCCATTGTGACATTAAACCATCATGCATAATCATCATTGTTGTGGTTGTTATGTTTGTAATTGTGTTGATTGGAATTGTTTTGCCCTCGCGTTAGATTGTTCGGAGAGTGCGATTGCTGCAGAAGAATCCAATCATCACTCATAACACAAACATAAGGAAAGTTACACCACTTGTACATATTATGTCCCAGTTTTTAACTATGCATGTTTTACTCTTCAAATCTTGTAGTATGCATGTGTAGGTCTTTAGTAGATTTTCTTATTACTATTTTTTTTGCAAGTGCGGTTTTTGTAGCATGCCATGAGTAGGTTTATACTTAGAAATTTCTGTCCTATTAGGTTCCCCTGCTTTGCTAAGTATCGCTTGCTATGCTATATACACTAAGTACTGTTGGGGGGTTCGAAAGATTCAAAAAAATTCTAAGTATGAGAGCTCTCTCGAGCGAACTTTTCTTCTCAAAACCCCCTTCAAAATAAAACTAAGTTTTCTTCTGGGCGGAATGGTTGTCGGGTCAATGAGTGGATATTTGGTGGAGGACGGTCGCCCAGAAATCAAAGAAGTCTGCCATGTTTCAGAATTCAGAAGCTTCCCGTGCAACCACAATACATATGGGCTCTGTCTTGGCTTAGTACTTTGTAGGAAACCTCACCGGGGTACCAACATTTGGAGGTTCTTGGCACGGTTGGATCTAGCTGGTAGAGGGACTACTAAGGGAAGGCTTCGCCATGGTCTTGTTTGTAAACGGACTTGATCGTGGATTGTGGGGAAAGTACACCACCTCTCGAGAGTATTGCAAACTGATCGATCAGCCGTGTTCACGGAAAAGAACACTTTGAGCATCTGAAGGATGGAGCCTCTGAAGCATCTTCCTCTCTCTTATCCAAACTTAACGTTTTATAAACCCCAAGGCGTGAGTAATATCGCCATTGGGTGGGATTTTGGGAACTTGGTGTGTAATATCCAAGTGCTAGGTTGATTGGGCACTTGGTGAGTAATATCCACGTGTTCCATTCGACCCTATACTACTTATCAAAGCTTACAAAGTAGGGAAAATCTCTTCCTCCTTTCTTCTTACATTAAGAAAATTGGCTTTATGCAAATGAACCCCAAAGCCTACTCTTAGCCTTGCATGTAGAAATAGGCCAAGTATTTTCCTTCATGGTGTAATTTTCCAATACATTCAAAGTATTGACCAACTCGTTTGGCTGCACGTTTTATGTGCAAAATTTGGAGATCATCGTTTAAAAGTGCGCTAGGATCCTGGGTCTTCACTCAACCTGCCTGTGGCATTGATGGGAGTCCAAGTTGTATATATTTTGCTTCTGTTGTAATAATGTAAACTCTGGATTATTCGATTCATGTAATAAAGACTTGTGTTTTACATGATAATTCATCGACTGTGAGTGCTAGCTAATGATCCAGGGACTAACATATTAATCACAGGGACTTCGGATCTTTATCGATCCGAGGTCACTACGGATGGTATCAGAGCACATGCTGACTGTAGATCGTGACCCTAGCCTCGGAAAAACCTTAGGAGTTATATTTTCTAAAGTTATTTCATAAAACTCTCATACTTCTCATCACTTATCGTTGGAGTTTTAAAATTCTTAAGTCTTTCCTTTTCAACATTAGAGATAACCATTATGCACTTCAAGAAGAAAACTTCTCTCAAGACTACCTTTCCAAAGAAGATCATCCCAATGTTTCGCTCAAGTTAGGACTTGAAGACCTCCACAAAAGATGTTCCAAGACCGATGCTACGAGAATTGAAGACTTCAAGACTACAGGTACCAAAGACTTCGAAGACCTTAAGTCATGGGTATTGACTAAAGACCTCGAAAGGTTGAAGATTATGAAGAAGATGAAGACTGTCAAGATCATGAAGACTTTTGAAGACTTGAAGCCTCGAAGATTACAAGTGACCTATTAGGAGCCAAGTCCGGATAGATTTCGCTATAATGTAAATCCAACGAATTGTTTGCTTTCTGGATATGGGTTGTCACGAGAACTAACAAAACCTATTTTCCAAAACTATAGTTGCTTATAAGGGGTAATTTTCTTCTTCCTCCTCTATAATCCACTTGTTCCTACTCTAAACCTTGGACAACCCGCAAGATGGGCCGTATCAATAAGGAAGACAAGGAACTCAACTTCTCTAAGCGTATGAGCCATGCTGATGCAAAGAAGTGGATGCACAAGATAGAAGGAAGAATGAAGGATGACAATATTGAAGTTAATAGAATGGTTCATTATTCCACCCAATTCCTAAAGGACGACGCTGCAACTTGGTGGGACATGCAACACACCATTGATGATCATCAGGGGATGATATCCTAGGAAGAATTTAAAGTGGTTCTACTACAATCTCATCTTGTCACTCGGATATCAAAAACCCAAGGAGTTAAAGCCCCCAAAACATTCAGCTTGCAGAATCTGCGGAGATATAGGACACACCTCCGAGGAGCATCATGACCAGTGCCCCTACTATGAAGCAAGTCACCCATCTAAAGAATGCCCTACCTCTCAAGTTACATGCTTCTTGTGTGAAGGAACCAACCACTGCCCCTCCCAATGTCACCTCTACCCGATGGTACAACAAGTGAATCATCAAGTGAGAGACGGAATGCGCCAAGGACTCATGAAGCACTTAGAGGACACACAGTCTATGACAAGGGCTAGAGATGGAGTCAAGACTCTAGACACCACTCAAAAAGACATCACCTCACGATACTTGACATGTGAAAGGAATGACCATTTTCCCCAAACTGGCTCAAGAAAACAATCAAGGTTTCTGAATGTGGAGGTAGAGCATAAAGAAGAGGTGTTGTCCTTACCAATGAAATGGAAGGACTTAAGCAAGGTCCTATGTTTCAAGTGTCACAATCCTAGGCATTATGGTGTTGATTCTACAGAACGGGATAATGTGGCTAGAAAGGATGAAAACAATTATGGTAATGGTAATATAAGTAGCAGCAATAAGAATCCCAAGAAAAATCCTAGCCAGGTGACATCCTAAAAGTATGGCGAAACAGGGCATTACGTGTCAGATTGTCCTGAGAAAAGGAAGAATAGCGGTGGCAATCGCAATCGCAATGGCAATAACAAGAAGCCCACTCCGTCCACCAGGCTATGGGGAATTATGTTGGTGTGGGTTAAGCTTACAAATCATTGTACCTAGAGAACCCAACAAATACAATCTTTTAAGGGTGGTAGTACCCTAGAGTATCCCGAACCTACTTCTTTCTAGCCTTCTCGAATCTCGAGGACGAGATTCCTTTTAAGGGTGGTAGTCTGTAACATCCCAAAATTTTCCTATTTTGGAATGTCAAATTAATAAGTTGATTTATTTGTTTGATCTTGCTGAAAATTTTGAATGAAAAGAAACTTTAGTTGTTTGTTCTAAATTTTACCAAACCACATTAAAAGAATGGGTTAATCTGGCTATCACATTGGTTGGGACGGTTTGAAAAAATCCAAAGCATTTGTGTTTGGTTTGTATCATGGCATCATGCATAATTTACAAATCGGAATAATGAACTAAGAACCCTAAATTCTATATGCCACTTTATTCCCAAAGGGAATGAAATAGGCTTTGTTAAAACCATTATTGCTAAGATAGCAAACTTTGCTAAAACACCAGCCTAAAAAGATCTACTTGAATTTAGAAAATTTTAGAAACAAGTTTCAGCTCATTTGGAGTTTAAATGCAGAAGTTATACAAGAAATACTAAAACATAAAAACAGAAAAGTATAAATAAACAAACTACTAACCGGAGTGGCCGGCACACCTAGCCCACCTACTCCCTATCGTACCCGCGTGAGCAGCGAGCAGCACGCAGCACGCAGCGCATAGAGCAGCAGCATCCGCGGCCCAGCTTTAGCCCGCTCTCCTCCCCTCTCCCGCTGACAAGCCGGTCCCACCTCGGTCATCCCCCTCTTCGAGCCGGAGACTGGGACGAACATGGCACGAACTGCCCTGGAGGATCGCGACCGAATTTCATCAATTTCGTGCCCCCTCCTCCACGATTCCTCCGCGTATAAATAGTCCTCTACTCTGTGAACCGTCCCCCCTCAACAACCCTAGCCGCCGCCGCCAGCCTGCTGCGAGATTCGTCGCCGAAGTTCCGCCACTGGCCGCCGCCATTGAAGCTTAGATCGAGCTCCATCCGTGAGGGTTCCGACCACCCCTCGCCCTCTACTCCCTCTGATCCTCCTTACCTCGCTCGACCACATCGTCTCACCCCTTTTTCCCTTTCCCCCTCTCTGCAGAACAACCGCAATCCCTCACCGAAGCAACACGTCTGCCATCGCCTCCATCCGTCCGTTGACACCGCCCCGGGGAGCCAAACCTGATGCCGAGCCCTCCGTTGAGCTCTTCGTGCACTCCCGGTCCTCGTCCACAACCTCTTGATGCCTGGAGCTCACTATAGGCACCGCCACCGTCACCACCTGCAGCCGTGCCGCCG
The DNA here is from genome assembly GCA_910589775.1 of Avena eriantha. Taxonomy (NCBI): domain Eukaryota; kingdom Viridiplantae; phylum Streptophyta; class Magnoliopsida; order Poales; family Poaceae; genus Avena; species Avena eriantha. The sequence goes on along the minus strand of OU342741.1, from coordinate 180,357,290 downwards.
GCGGCTGTCGCCCTTTGGAGGAGGAGACGAAGCTTTTGCTCCTATCCGCCGGATCGAGCATCGACGGGCCAGATCACCTCCAGCCGAGCCGAGCCGCAGGACGAGGCTGAAGCCGCATCGAGCCCAAGCCAGAGCCAAGCCGCTGATCTACCACCGTCAGATCTAGATCCAGTGGATCTCGTTGATCCACTTAAATGAAGAGGTACCGACCAATCACGGGACGCCATGTGGCCATTTGTTTATCTGTTTAATCCAGAAATTGAATAAATAGCCAGAAAATTGTGCAACCTTGCGAAAATCATATAAAAATATTTATAACTCCACAAATAGCAAATAATATATCAATGGATTCGTAAAATAGTGTAGAATATTATTATGTTATTACATCTGACTTTTACCGTATAGTTTTACTGTAATAATTTAATTGGTATAATAGCCCTTTAGACAAAATAAAATACAGTAAATTATCTATAGATCATAAAATTCAAGTAAGGTATATATGGTTTCATAATTTAATATACGACATTAATATTCTGTTATATATAATTTTTATAGTGTATAACTACTGTAGTAATTTAATCAGTTTTAATGGCCTTTTGAACTATTAAATTCATAATAAATTATTTGTAGAGCGGAAAAATATAAATAATATGTTTCTGGATTCACAATTTCACGTAGAATACATATGTGGTCTCAGATATAATTTATGATGTAGTAAATATTTTAAATGATTTAAACTCTACTAAATAGTAAATAAATCATAAAAAAAGATCTACAACTCCAATTAAGATGAATCCAATTCCTACTGGTTCGTATTAATGTCCTCTATCCAGTAAACTCTATAACCAAATTTAATTAGACAACTAGGATAGATGTTGCAACAAAACTATTAGAACCCCTTATATGGTCATCCAGGTTTAATAATAAGTACCCTATTACATTAAATGATCTCATGTATGCATCATGTGTTATAATAGTGTCTAGAAAACTAAGTACATCCATTGTGACATTAAACCATCATGCATAATCATCATTGTTGTGGTTGTTATGTTTTTGTAATTGTGTTGATTGGAATTGTTTTGCCCTCGCGTTAGATTGTTCGGAGAGTGCGATTGCTGCAGAAGAATCCAATCATCACTCATAAAACAAACATAAGGCAAGTTACACCACTTGTACATATTATGTCCCAGTTTTTAACTATGCATGTTTTACTCTTCAAATCTTGTAGTATGCATGTGTAGGTCTTTAGTAGATTTTCTTATTACTATTTTTTTGCAAGTGCGGTTTTTGTAGCATGCCATGAGTAGGTCTATACTTAGAAATTTCCGCCCTATTAGGTTCCCCTGCTTTGCTAAGTATCGCTTGCTATGCTATATATACACTAAGTACCGTTGGGGGGTTCGAAAGATTCAAAAAAATTCTAAGTATGATAGCTCTCTCGAGAAAACTTTTCTTCTCAAAACCCCCTTCAAAATAAAACTAAGTTTTCTTCTGGGGGAAATGGTTGTCGGGTCAACGAGTGGATATTTGGTGGAGGATGGCCGCCCAGAAATCAAAGAAGTCTGCCATGTTTCAGAATTCAGAAGCTTCCTGTGCAACCACAATACATATGGGCTCTGTCTTAGCTTAGTACTTAGTGGGAAACCTCACCGGGGTACCAACATTTGGAGCTTCTTGGCACAGTTGGATCCAGCTGGTAGAGGGGCTACTAAGGGAAGGCTTCTCCATGGTCTTGTCTGTAAACGGACTTGATCGTGGATTGTGGGGAAAGTGCACCACCTCTCGAGTGTATTGCAAACTGATCGATCAGCCGTGTTCACGAAAAAGAACACTTTGAGCATCTGAAGGATGGAGCCTCTGAAGGATCTTCCTCTCTCTTTTCCAAACTTAACGTTTTATAAACCCCAAGGCGTGAGTAATATCGTCATTGGGTGGGATTTTGGGAAATTGGTGCGTAATATCCAAGTGCTAGGTTGATTGGGCACTTGGTGAGTAATATCCACATGTTCCATTCGACCCTATACTACTTATCAAAGCTTACAAGGTAGGGAAAATCTCTTCCTCCTTTCTTCTTACATTAAGAAAATTGGCTTTATGCAAATGAACCCCAAAGCCTACTCTTAGCCTTGCATGTAGAAATAGGCCAAGTCTTTTCCTTCATGTTGTAATTTTCCAATACATTCAAAGTATTGACCAACTCGTTTGGCTGCACGTTTTATGTGCATAATTTGGAGATCATCGTTGAAAGGTGCGCTAGGATCGTGGGTCTTCACTCAACCTGCCTGTGGCATTGATGGGACTCCAAGTTGTATATATTTTGCTTCTGTTGTAATAATGTAAACTCTAGATTATTCGATTCATGTAATAAATACTTGTGTTTTACATGATAATTCATCGACTGTGAGTGCTAGCTAATGATCCAGGGACTAGCATGTTAATCACAGGGACTTAGGATCTTTATCGATCCGAGGTCACTACAGGCGTTGGGCCTCTTCCCCCAAATGTTGGGCGGGAATGGTCTCCACATTCCCTCCTTAAACATAATGACAACATTGTCTCTGGTTCATTCCTTCACTCTTTGCTTGTGAGTTGGCCATGACCGGAGGTAGTGGCCTACTGCTGAGGTAGTCGATGACATCCTCCTTGCTCAGTCGCATCACCCTGGGTCTTCTTGCACCAATGTGGCGATGTAGGGTCCCGACGGTGCTACGGTGTCATCACACCACCTTTAACACCAAAGCAAGAAGGCAACATCTTATTTCACCGAGAGGGACCGGTCGTAGCTTGGACCGTCTGTTATGTTATCACGTTGCAAGGTACGATGGTGCCACCGTGGTACTCCCAGGCAATCCCTTGCCAGGGAGTCACAGACTCTAGCAAGGACCGGTCTCAGCATCTACCTGCCTTCATTGCCTCCATCCTGGCTTCCAAAGGGCCGTACTTCTTGCACACCTTGGGAGGGTTCCATGCGCGGGTTTGGCAAACTGACGGGACAAGGTACCCCCAGTTCTCGTAGTCCGACAGTAGCCCCTGGTCGCTTTCCTTGCATGCCTATGGTGATGGGGCGAGAAAGTCAAGAGACCAAATGGTGTCGAGCCTGCACCTGACCGTGTCAGCGCACGTCTGCCCACACGCTCCCCCACGTCTACCACGTGCCCTTGACCTAGGGTGTTGTCCATTGGATCCATGACCCGCCGCCTCCGCCTTCAGGCCTCGGGGATCGTCTCCTCCATAAAAACCCGAGCTCGAGAAGGGTTTGTTCACTTCGTCTTCATCCCCCTTCAGCCACTACTCGGACCTTGCCCCGCCACCATGCTCTTTCCCTCCGGAGCTCTTGAGATGGTGCCTAAGAGGGCATGTGACACTCTAGGCGTGGCAAGCTTCTCCGCTGTGAGCATTCGATCTATGCTGGTGCCGCTAATCTCCAGCAAGGAGGGCCTAGAGAAGGTCAGGCGTCTGATGGCGTCCGCCTCGAACAAGTTGGGCGCCTCTTGGGTATGGTGTCCCAGATTCGGCGGGGGCGAGCAGCCCACCACCGTGTTCCCGGTTTTCATGTACTCCATCATTGCTAGTCGTGTTCCCCTTCTTACCCTTCCTCATTGCTATCTTGGAGCATTACTGCATCCAGCTGCTCCACCTCCACCTGTGAAGTGTGAACCTCCTGGATGCGTTTTCTTACTGGTGTGAGGTTGGGCATCACGCCCTCGCTCGCGTTGTTTCGACATTTTTTCGGTCTCCACGTCCTTGTGTCCGAGGACCGTTTCGGCGGCGTCGGGTTCTTCGCCAACGACGGTGAGGGCTTTTTGCCCATCTCCATCCTAGGTATCAATACAGGAAAACAACACATTCATGCGCACCAATTTTCATCTTCCGTGGCGCACGTGGGGTGCGCCACTAAGCTTGCGTCATGGCTAAATGTTAGCCGTGGCGCACTAGCAAGTGTGCCACGCCTATCTCGACAGATCCGTGGCGCACTTTCTAGTGCGCCATGGTTCTTACACGAAATGTGCCATAGCTATTGCTGTTGTGGTGCACTAGCAGGTGCGCCACATGAACCAGGCCTAGTGCGCCATGGTTGTTGTGCACCACAGAAGCTAGTCATGTGCGCCACGTGCTATATTTTTTCTCATTTTTTTAATAACTAGTCCATACATACATGCAGCATATATACACAGTTTGCAAGACAGTACAAATACATACATGCATACACAGTTTGCAAAACAACATAGTACATCCACATCACTAGTTATATATAACGAAATAGCCACAAGCTAGTGTCCAATCATTACACAAGTGATCACCGGTGTCTTGATCGGCGAGTACCTAAGTTCACAATCGCTCTAAGTAGCCACCTAAACTACTATCAAATACAATAGACCCACAAACACGATGAACAAGATAAAGATTACTATGACGAAGGTTTTCCTCTCTCTCGTCCTCATGGTCTTGTTCCGATGCCCCTCCTCCATCTCTTCCTCACAGAGGTAGTCCATCCACATAGCTTCTGCCACCTGCTTACTCTTGTAGCCTTTGTAGATATTGCCCGAGAACTCATTCACTTGTCTCTGACAGTGTTTCCACTCGTCATAGACGCTTGGAACATGGCCTCTATACATAACATACCACTTCTTAGCCATCTCTATAGACAAGACACAGAATATTAGACAAGGGAAAGTTAGAGTTCACATATATAGTGTGCCACGACATTTTAATCATCGACATTGTCGAAAAAAGACCAAAGTAAGCAAAAAAATAACCAAAATTTAAGCAAAAGAACAACATTGATTCATAACCCTAATAAGTAGCATTGACCACAATTATTAAGTTCAACACATCCATCGAAACTATATAGAGCCATTGTTTACAACTATAACTATTGGGGCAAACATCAAGACTCCTGACTCGGCATAGGGAACATGAGGATGCTTTCTTTCGTCATGAATGGCCTGAGGTCACCCTGCATCTGTAGGCGATGTTCTATGTCACGGTTAGGAGGTGTGTAGCCTCCGAAGTGGAAGATGCCCCCCGAGGTCATGACATCATGATAGATGATTGTGGAAAACTGCTGTTGGATGCGATAAAACTCTTGTCTAAGATCTTAATCTTGGATCTTTGCCTTGGCTTGGGCCCACTGTCAGAGATGAGCTGGTAGCGTAGAGCGGTGTTGGTCCTGTAGGAAAGCCCGCATGTGATGGAGTGTGTAGTAGGCTTCCTTCCAACTATCATCATTCTACTTCACGCAAGGGAAGTTTGTTACGTGGTTGAACGTGTGCTTGCCGAACTTGACCTTTTTGGTCAAGAATGTGGTGCCTTCCACCGTGGCATAGCCACTCAGAGAATGATCTAGAACATCCTTGATTTTGTCATAGTTTTTATCCTTTCTCGCACTCCCCGAGTCGAAATATGTGGCTTGCGAATATTTCAGAGAAAATACGAGGAGCGTGTAGTCTTCGTCTCTGCGCAAAACAATTGAAACTGAACGTTATGTTTGAAAAGGAACGATGGAAATCTAAAAAATCATGTTCTGGCGGCGAGGCTTTGACTTACTCAGGAAAGTAAGGCATGAGAATGTATTCCTTCATCTTGTTCGCCACCATGACGTCTCGGAGGTAATTCACCATGAATATCCATTCGACGGAGCTTCCCAAGTAGCCGTCACGCATGTAGAAGGGGTCCACTACCGCGATGCCCGGTGTGTTCTCTCTAATGATTTGCATCGCCATACTGAGCGAAAATAGATGGACCATGGTATAGTGCAGCGGTTGCAGGTGCAGCATACCAAAGATGTCAGAAAACCTCACGAAGAACATATCCCTGTGATTATTATCAACGAAGCCCAAACCATGTGGCACCTTAGCCACGAAAACCGGGTACGATGGATCTTTATCTCGAAGAAGGCGTTCCTCGACTGTCAGCACACTATCATGCACACTCTTCATATCTGAACTTGCGAGCTTATACAATTTCTTAGTTAGCATCGGCTTACTCGCCACCTACATCCTCCACATAATAGACTTGGGTCTTGGTGGCCCGTCTTGTGCCCGGATCGGATTCGGAGCCGACAGCACCACCGGTTGGCTCGTAGACTTCTTAGCTTTTCTCTTCCGTTGCTTCTTTACAGGGGAGCAGGGACCGCATTCTCCTCACCGACCACCCTGTGGAGTGTGTTGGGGCTTATAAAAATTGGCCTTTTGGATGTTTGAGGCTTAGTGAAGAAGGCACCATCAGCTGGAGGCGTCTCCTGAGAACAGAACAAACGCTTGTTGCAAGTGGGTTTCTCTGCGGGGAAACCAGATGGGTCATGAGCGTCTGCATGATGGCAATGTTCTTCATTATTACTAGGACCATGCCATCAACTCCATGCCAGTGTTGATGTACAGATCGATATCTTCATCAATGTTGTCGTTGTACAGATCTTGTGCCATTGTCATGTCATCAATATAAGGAAGCACATTGCGTGGAGGTGACGGCGCGGGCGGCGACATAAGCAGCAGTGTTGTCTGCGGGGTGGTGCCCCCTGTCCCCAAACGAATCATGCTCTTTGGCCAGAGTGTGAAAATGCCGAAGAAATCTCTAAGGACATACGACTCGTCTTCATCGGCTCCTAGGGGTTAAATGGGAGGTTCCACGCCGTCCCAGCCCTATAGCACCCAAACAATTTGAACCCTATGCACGGTATCTGGCATCGGCTTTGAGTGGAACACACAGTTTCATGGTTGAATGATAGTGCCCTTGGCATCATCCCTCAACCTGCGGAAAAACATGTACGACATCAGAGATGCCTTCAGAGTAATTACAGGCAAGAAAGTGAAGTCATCGGCTTCAGAGTAATTAAAGGCAAGGACGCTTAGTAGTTACCTTGATGGCGTCGAGCTCAGCTAATGTTGAGGCACCGACATGGAGGGCGTGCAACTGACATAGGGGCTGCTTGATGGCATGGTGTCAGCCGCCGGTGTATTCTCCATGTCACCGACATCATTAAGCTTTAGCACCGCGGTGATGGCGGGTGGAGTCACCAACACGTCCGGCACCGCGGTGATGACGGGCGGAGTCACCAACGCGTCCAGTGACAAGGTGACTACGTGCAAAGTCACCAACGCGTCTAGTGCCGCGGTGCTGGCGGGCAGAGTCACGAATACGTGATGACCATTGTTTGAGTTGCTACCGACCATGCTAGGAATTAGGCACGACCCTTGACGACCCTCCGCATTCCATTTCTCCATCGACTCCACCAAGGTAGGTATGATGGCGGTGAGGCTAATTGCCAGGTTGTCTTGGACAATCTGTGGAATCCGTGCCACCTATGCCTTGAGTTATTTAACCTCGCGTCTTTCCTCCTCGCTGCTTCCAGACACGTCCATGGCTTAGCCCCGAAGCCAACGACACGGCTACCCGACGATGGCTTCTTTGTAACCGGTGTGACTTTCTTAGACCGGTTCATCACCCTATTAAAAGAGGTTTCCCACCAGGTGGCCGCCATCGACCCTTGGGATGAGGAGGTTTGGGTAGCCTCACTAGTGATTTCCTCATCCTACAAAAGAAGGAACCTCAACCGTTTAGAAATTCGACTTCATCGATTAGAATGCAATATACTTGATACATGGTAATTAAATTCCTTACCACATGAACCTCAAAATCCTTCATGATTTTTTTCGTGGTGAGTTGTTTGGTTTTCGGGTACACATGGTATCAAGCCCTAACAAAGTTTCGAAGCTGCTTTTTTCGAATTTTGTGAAGGGGTTTGGTTGCCCCTTAGTTATAAAATCATCGTCCAACTTTTGCCATTTGTACTCTGCAGCTCTGTAACTGCCAGACCCGAGATGGTGGTTACTATATTCATCTCCCGCAACTCCGTCCCCCGCTTACTCGAGGCCTTGGCTGCTTCGGATTCACACCTGGCCTTGAACTCCAGGTACTGAGCTTCGGTGATCTGAGGATAGTTCTCCTAAATATTCACGAGACTTTTACCTTCTTCTTCACCCAAGTTCTCCAGCTAGCCAGGGTAGTGCTCATCTTCGTGAAGGCAGATTTGTTTACTTCATTCCCGTTGTAATTTGTGTTCTGGTAATCAAGTGGGAACTTGTATCGTGCGTGCAGCTTCTCGAAGAGGAGTGTGCGCAAATGTACATTTGGTTTATGCCGGAGATTCTCTGTGTTGATCAAGACAGTGGCCCGGGTGATAGCCACCACTTGCCCACTATACCCTTTGATGACGTGTTTGGGTGCCACAGGAACCACTTTTAGGGTTACTTTGGTAATTTCCTCTCTGACGGTGCCGACCGTGTTCAGGCGTTGTTCCTTCTTCTTCTTAGGATTTCTACCACTGGCTCCATCAGTGGTTTCATCCCCGGTGTCCTCTGCCTCCTCGCCGGCATTGGTTTGTTACTCCTCGTCCTCCATCTCATCATCGCCGCTCTCTTCAGGCTAATATTCTTCATCACCCTCTTCTGTTCTTTCCATCTGCTGGGAAGCCTCCCAGAATGACAATTTTATTGGAGCTCTGACTTCTTCTTCAACGTTTATGCGCCGAGAAGAGCCCGCCTGGTCGTGGTGAGCCATGTTTGCACTAAGTAAAAAAAAGGCAAATAAATATTAGAAATTCACGGAAAAATCTGGCATGACCTTTCCTATTTTTCTTAACCTAGGAGTTTCCGATTTTTGCCGAAACATAATTTAATCAACATTTCAGCAAAAATCAGAACTCATTTCAAATGTCCTACACATACCCTAATCCCCCTACCCCCCCCCCCCCCACACACACACAACTATAGTTTTCAATATAACAGCATGGTACAACTTATTCATGTTCAGGCAAGTAATTAATATTATCCTGTTATGATAAAAATGAAAATGAAAAATGGTACAGCTTATACTCTATGAGAATGGGCAGCAAAAAGCAATATACTAACATGACCATTCTCATGATTTATGTTTAGGCAACATAGATTCAGGTAGTAAAAAAACAGCCAGTAATTAATACAATGGTAAAGCTTATTCATATTCAGGCAGCATGATCATTGTGCTCCCTACTTGATCTCAACCATCATTATATATTGTCCCAATTGCATGTTTGTGTCCTTTGGAAAAACAATTACTTAAATATTCAACCAAGCAATGCCCCTCTCTTGCACATAACTAATGAAAATAAGCATTGCATATATGTTATCAACTAAGTGTACTCACAGATTCTAGGACAGATAAATAACATTGAGATCGAAACCAAATATCCCAAATATAGTGGAATAACCACAAATATATTCTAGTTGAAACAAGAGATGAGGTAAAAGGTTGATACTTACAATACTGACACAAATCACAATTAACATACCATTGAGCAACTATCAAAACTTTTCTTGAGTTTACAATGACAATGGCATATTGAAACTTCTGGTAAAAAAGGGCATATTGAAACAAAATGTTTATTCAATCCTTGTTGTATATGTAGTTCTATTTTAAGCTACTAGTAGTGTATAAATTAGGCATTACACTTATACTGATACTACACATGTCCATTTTCCTAAGAGAAAATATCCTCTATAAAGAAGTGACATCACCCCCTTCCTTTACCTCCAGATCGATTTGCACAAAGCGAGAACATAATTAACATCATGTTTGGTTGGTGAAAAGAAACAAATAAAATATATCCAAAATGGTTGTGTTCTGTTAAACTCCAGAAGAGTAACAACATGAAATGATCTTTTTACATCACATGATTTCAGAGGTAAGTTAGCTTGACAATTACAGGAGAGCTGTCACAATTCAGTTGAACAAATATATGGTGGGATGAAGGTCAGCTGCATAGACCAACACACTATCAACCATTTTGAATTTTGAATCATGCCCAGGAAAGATGAGATGCCTCAGCTATCACACTAGAACACACCTTTCTTTGTAAAGATTGTGAATTTTGGGGTATGTGTGGCCAACATAATTTTGGGGTTGATGGAGGGAGAGAGGGGAAAGAGAGGGCTCACTGAGAGGAGCGGCGACGGTGACCGCGACGAGCTCTTGGAAACGGTGACCGTGCGGCGAGCTCCTGGAGATGGTGACCGTGCGGCGAGCTCCTGGCACCGCGAGCTCCTGGCGACGGTGGTGCTGCCCTTCTCCTCCTAGCGATGGTGGCGCTGCCCTTCTCCTCCTGGTGACGGTGGCGCTGCCCTTGTCCTCCTCCTTGGGCTCCTCCACCTCAGGGGTGAAGACGACAATGGCGGCGGCGCTAGGGATTGGGGGCGCTAGGGATTGGGAGTGCCCTTCTCCTCCTCCTTGGGCTCCTTCTCGGTGGCGAAGGCGACAACAGCGGCGGCGCCAGGGATTGGGGGCGCTAGGGGTTGGGGATTGGCCAGCTAGGGATCTGCTACTCGTGTTGACGATGAGGGAGAAGAGGACCAGCAGGGCTGATCGACAGACAAGTCAGGGCCACACCTTATGCGTGATGCACTAGGGCCAAGTGCGCTACCCCAAGAACATTAGCCGTGGCGCACTAGGGACAAGTGCGCCACGCCTAACCTGGGAATATAGTTAAATAAAGCCGAAGCCCAGTTTCTAACAGATGTCTCGACTTACCCTAGTGGTTTCAGTTCCCAGCCACACCTACAAGCACCCAGGTTCGAACCCTAGTGTGTGCCAAAAAAAATTCTGTTTTTATTTTAAACATACTTTTAAATGTTAAAATTTTGATTTAAGGTAGAAGGAAACTATAAATTACTTTTCTGTTAAAATATATTTAAATGTGGCACAATAGTGGTACAAAATTGATTCAAGGGTGGTAGAAGGAAAATAATAAATTATATCTATGTTATATATTTAAATGTAAAAAGTAGTACATAAAGAGTGATTCAAAGTAGAAGGAAACTAATAAAATAGAAATCTGATACATTAATAAAATGACGACACGTGTGTGATTATAAGAGCTAGCGTTTTATAATCTTCTTTCCCTTCTTTGTCGTGGTTGAATATTTTAGCCCTAGAACTTTAATGTTTCTACTCTCGAACAAGCTACCTTTTTTGGGTAGGGTTGTCCTTTGTCTTCTTGGGATATATGTTGCTTCATCGTAGTCGTCATCATCTTCAATCTTTGGATCTCCATACTGGTGAAAGTCTTGCTTGTTGGCGACTCCATCCATTCCGATGATGTTTCTTTTTCCTCTCCTCACGGCAACCTGACTAGGCTTTGCCAGGTCGGTAATAAAAAAACATTGGTCCAATTTGCTAGCCAATACCCATGGATCATTTTTCGTGGCTACTTTCGCACCGATAGCCTTGGATTTGGCGGCTTCTGGTATAACGATGGTTGTGAAATACCGATCTTATCTTTCGACACTCTTGGCCCATCTTACACGGAACATCGGTACCTTTTCTCCATAGTAGTCGAGTTCCCATATCTCCTGATCCTTCCGTAGAATCTTTTCTTCACGTTGTCATCAGTGTAGAATTACGATGTTACCCCAGAGTTCTGATAGTCACACTTTCTATCCTTTTCCTCCGTGCAGAATGTGTAGCCGTTGATGTCGTACGCCTGGTAGATCATCAGGCTGTGCATGGGTCCTTGGGACAAGGTGAATATGATGTTTTCCTCCGCAGAAGCAGAATCCGTTTGCGGGGGACTATCTAGGAGCGTCTCGTTGAACCAACGCGTGAAATCGGAGGTGTGCTCTTTGATTATTTCTCCCTTCATCCTCTGTTGGCCCTGGTCACTGAACTTCTTCTCAATAAACTGTTTGTGGTTTTGTACCCAAGGATCGACCACTTATATATGTTGTAGCATGACTAGGTTTGCTCTATTAAAGTTTGTGAGTCGACCATCGAAGTCCTCATGCATTACGCAGCGACCCTCTCTGTGACCCGATACATCGAGTCTGCCAATGTGCCTGTTGACAGAAAGACAAACAGGGTTCTCGATGTCTAGATAATTCATGCAGAAAGAGATGCACTCTTCGGCTAGAAATCCCTTGGCTATGCTTCCATCTGGACGGGACTTTTTGTGGACGTATCCTTTGATGTGTCCATTCATCCTTTCGAACGGCATCATGATGCGGAGGAACATCGGCCCGAGTTGGATGATATCCTCCACGATATGGACCAGCAGATGCACAATAATGTCGAAGAATGCGGTCGGGAAGTAGATCTCAAGATCGCATAGTATCACCACGATCTCCTCCTGTAGCCTCTTGAGCTGATTCACGCCAATCGACTTTTGAGAGATGACGTCTAAAAATTTACAGAGCCCAAACAACGTTTCATGGACATGCTCGTCCATTATCCCTCATAGTGCAACTGGAAGTATCTGCACCATTAGCACGACACAGTCATGAGACTTCATTCCACTGAACCTCTGCTTCACCTCGTCTAGGTATCTGCTTATCTTGCCCGCGTAGCCGTAAGGAAATTTGACTCCTAGGAGGCACTTGAAAAACTTTTTGATCTCATCCTGGCTTAGAGTGAATCACGAAGGGGGACATTAATATTCGTTCTTCTTGACCTTTTTACCCTTTCGGCGACCTTGTGTCGCCTCCGACTGATCATTGTCATCATCCTGATCATCAGGAGTAGCGCGTCCTCCATGAAGATCATGCTTGATGTCCATGAATATCAAGTCATGTCTTGCTTCCGGACCATCTTCCGTCCTATCCGGCATGTTGATCAGGGTGGCGACCAGACTCTCGCACACGTTCTTCGTGATATGCATGGTGTCAAGGCTATGAGGCATGCGGACGAACTTCTAGTATGGGAACTCCCAGAAAATAGACCTCATTTTCCATACATTTAGCAACGGCTTATCTGATTGTTGCCTCTTTCGCTTCTTTCCCGGCTTAGGGCACTCTTTCCAATTTATCATCGATTTCTTCACCACTCCTCTGATCTGGGATTCCTCGGGTCTCTAATTTCCCATTGAACAGATCTCCCTGTTTTTTCCATGGATCGTTCTTTCGAAGCCACCTCTGATGACCCATGAACACGGTTTTTGAAGACCCGAGATCTCTCTCTACTTGGATATAGGTTGTGTTATCCATGCACCTAACCCATGCGAAGCATCCTTGGATCACTTGCCCCGAGATATATCCGCAACCAGGATAGTCTTGCACCATAGTGAGCAACACGTCTCTCATAGTGAAATAATCTTGTGTGACAGTGTTGTACGTATTGGCTCCGGCTTCTCATAACGTGGCTAGCTCCTCTTTCAACAGGCCGAGATACAGATTGATGTCGGAACCAGGTTGTTTCGGCCCTTGAATTAGCATACTCATTTGTATGTACTTCTTATTCATGCACAACCATGGAGGGAGATTGTACATCCATACAAACATGGGCCACGTGCTACGCGTGCTGCTCTGGCTGCCGAACAGATTTAGACCTTTGGTGCTTGCACCTAGCCTGGCGTTCCTTGAATCCCACCCGAATATGGAAATTCTAGGTCTAGTGCTTTCCACTGGCTAGTATCTGAAGGGTGCGTCTGCATCTCGTCCTTTTCCATATCATCATCTGTCTTCTTTCTTTCCGCGTGCCAGCGCATGAGCTTTGCTTCCTTAGGGTCTGCGAAATATCACTATAGACAAGGAGTGATGGGAAAGTACCTTACCACTTTTCGAGGAGCTTTCTTCCCTTTCTTATATCGACTAACACTGCAATCATGTGGTTCTCTCCACATCCTCACCTCGATAAATGATGCAATCATTGATGCAGACGTGGTATCTAACATGCGGTAGATCGAGAGGACACGTGATTTTTTTGGCCGTCTCGATACTAGTTGGACACGTGTTCCCCTCTAGAAGACAATCGTGCTAGAATGCCATCATATTATTGATGCTTGCATTGGTCCATTTGTGTTTTGCCTTCATCTCTATAGCCTTGAGCGTTACATTCAAGCGGGTATTATCGGGCTTGCACCCTTCATACAATGGAGTAACCGCGTCTTTCTCAAGTTGCGTAAGCATGGCTTTCTCTCTAGCGGTAGCTCTTGCATTACTCGTTTGCTTGAGTAGAAGTTCTTGAACATAAGGGTCATGTACCCAACCTGGTGATGTTGGTCCATATGCTCCGATGACGTCTAGATCTTCATGATAATCCTGATCTGCTTCGGCATCTTGATCTTGGCCATGATATCCTTCATCATGTCCATTATTATCCTGTTGTCCTTCCTCGTTTCCTTCTACCCCATCATTGACATCATCATCATCTTCATCACTTATCCACCGAGTGTAGCCATCCATGAAACCATGATGGAGGAGGTGCGCCCGCAGTTGTCCAGAATCAGGATCGATCAACCACTTGAGTTTGCATCTTCTACATGGACATCTTATCCCCATCATGTTATTCTGTATCATGTCGGCCATCGCGCATTGCAAATATATAGCCACAATGCCTTCGCTCATTATGCGTACCATGGTTGCCCTACACATAATTACACACAACAGTGATTAGCGCAATAGAAGTTTAGAAACACGCATACAATGCATGCATATGCATGCAATGCAAAAAGGTCGCCCATTTTTTTTGGCATGACCTACCCTGAAAGTAGCACATTTGCGAGAAATGCTAGAAATGTACCGAAACATAAATGAATCAACATTTCGGCCAAACATTGGCAACTCGTTCACACACACATACACATGAGAGAGCATCATATGAACACACATGAGAACCCTCCATATACACACATGCACATAATCCTCTTACACAAATGAGCATCCATATATCCTCCATACACACATGCACATCGATCCTCCATACACGTACATGCACATAATCCTCTTACTACATCATACACACACATGAGCATCCTCCATACACATGGACAACTTACCGATATGAGAGGCCAAGAAGATCGAAGGAGAGAGGTAGTGAGATAATAGAGTTGTGTGAGAGCTTGCTTTTCTCTTATGTATGTAGCATCCAACCGAAGTTCAACAAATAAACTATTAACCGGTGAAAAAGATGAAGAAATAAGGTGGGAAGGAGGAGGAGCTCGACCAGATCCAAGAAAGGAAGAGATGTAAAAGTGAAGTGGGGTTTTGGGCCAGCATGTGTTGTATAGTCCTCGACTTAGGCATGACACACATGGCCGCATGCACCACAGTTGAGCGGAGCATCCGTGGTGCACAAAAAGCCAATGCGCCATGACCAAGTTGGCCCAGATCCATGGGCTGACCACCCTCCACTTGCACATGGCGTATGGGAAAGACGTGCGCCACTGAAACAGAGATAGGAATGGAGCATTGATGACTGCAAGTGCACATATCGTTTGTAGCTAGTTTCAAAATAAAGATATCGATCCCATAGGTAGCAAGAGTCTGAAGTCTAATAACTCTGAAATAAATATTACAACAGAAATGCTAAATAAAGTTCTAAGTGATAAGATAAAATTCGAGTATTGCGTAAAAAGGTGTTTTGGGGTTTTTAGTATAAGAGCAGTAGTAAGTAAAGTAAAACAACTGAACACAAAATATAAGTATCACGTACGTAAGAGAGATTGGAACTGCAATAGGGAAAAAGTGTTCTCAGGGAGTAGCGGATACACCACTAGAATTATAAGGAGCTAAGGTAAAGATTATTATCATGAACATTATCAACTATGTGTGGGAGGAACTCCGTATTTGGACAAATAGGCAGCAACCACTGCTCACATCATCCTCATAACCACATCAGTCAGCAATCGACATCAATCGAATTACTACGCTATTAAGGAACTTAATCCCGTAGGACGTATCCCATGGCATGGATAGTGTTCCGTGAGTTTTCTCGGTTCCCAAGTTGATACGTAAGAGGTGCTGACAGTTTTATAGTCACTGTAAGTGCTAACACACCTCTGTCTACCAACAAGTAGTTCCCTACATCAAGTCCCCATGAGATGAAAATATTGAGAGGTCGACTTCTCTCAACATCAAGATGAATAAAATCTAACACATGGTGACAACGATGAATATCATAATAAAATTTATCTTATTTCAATCTCATATTAGGGTTTCTCCATCTCCCCAAGAACTAATGATCTACTCATACATGGAGGCAATCAACATCATGGCAATAACAATGGAATCTATCATAGATGAATAGTACTTGTATAAATCGACAACAAGTACGGAAATTACAACAAGATATAGACAAGATGTAGATGGGATGGATGGAGATGGAGGTGATGCAGCGGTTGATGATGAAGATCGATCCCTTAGCCTCCCGGATCTGCGCAGGGATGAGATGGATCCCGGTGGACGAGTTCCCCCTCCAGATGCCTTTGGATGTTATGTATGTCGTCTTCCTGATCCCATTGCATGGGGGTGAAACTATTTGAGGAGGCGATGGCGGCGCCAACTATACGACGGGAACTATATACCGAAAAATTTATTCCCGCCGTATAGTTGGTCGTTAAACCGTATGTACGCCTTTTTCACTTCGGGTTTTCTTCTGGTATTATTGATATCTCCCAAATAAGCGATTTACGGTTTTTTTTGACTCCTTTTCTCCCCAGTACAACTACTCCAAGAATTGTGTCCATTGTTTCCATCATCTGTCCAGATCCTGGTGAAAACAAACATAAAATGTGCGCACGAGCACCGTAAAATACCAAGATCCTACATCTACAATGCAAAATGATAATATAAAACATGATGCAAATATGCACTCATCAACTTCCCCAAGCTTAGACTCTTGATCGTCCCAAGCAAGTTTAGCTTAATGGATGTGATCCTCATATTCATGAAGCTGAGTCGATAAAATAAATGAGGCAGTTGCATCATGTGTTTATCATATATGATACATAGGAATAAGTTCATGAATAGTACCTTACTCTAACCATATGAATAGTATTAACAGGCTTCCACACCTTAGTGATCAACAGTTCACAAAAGATGAATCTCAACATAATGTAAAAGTATCCGGTTCAACCGAATGAGTTAGCGAGGTGGTCCCATGTGTTTTAGGATCAACATATTCACTTGGGCTTCAAAATCTCAAAAGTGTCTCTTTGTCATACTACAATATAGTGGTGTATACCTATTTTCTCTTTGCACATTCGCTCTTTTTCTTCTTTCTTTTATTTTATTATGTGTATATGATCACACTTTAGTTTAAGTGTTGTGCAAGGGATCTAGCCATACATTCCACTCTATGTAGGAATTCAAAGTTTAACAATCTCCAATATCAAATTCCAATTGTTTATTAAGCATTTTTATGACTTGAAGATTCTACCTTGACTTGTTCTCACTCTATTTTGATAGCACTTTTTATTTTCCTTTGTTCAAGGTTTCTTTTTCAACTTAACTATCGTGGTATTGCCGATGAGTACGCCATGGAGGGGTCCTCACATTGCGTGTTTAGAGATGTGGGGTAAGGCAGGGAGTTGGCGGGTACGAGGTAACACAACTTACCCTGGTTCAAGTCCCACAACGGTGGCAGAACTCTACTCCTGCTATAAATCACTATAATGGCAATCAACCGAGTTACAGAGATAGGTTCGCTGTGCGAGGTGTTGTGCGTTGTACGCAGAAATCTATGAGGCTGTGTCCTAAAGGATCCCACATGCCGTCTTATAAAGGCGCGAAGACCTAGGATTTATAGGGAAAGGTCCTTGACGGAGGTAAAGAGTCCTACACCTACACGAACTAGTCTTCCGTGTCTTGTGCTCCAAGGCTCCGAGTATGTCGGTGACTCCTACGTAGACTTCCTTTATCCGGCATGGGCTTCCTTTCTGGATCCATCTAACTGGGCTGCCCAGCAGGCCATAGGCCTTGCTACCAACTATGGGCCATCCGGGTTAGGCGGATTGGTGACATGCTACGAGGATACCCATATAACATATCCCCAACAGTAGCCCCTAGAGGACTTTGAAATCTTGCGTCGTCTTGCTCTTTGATCTTTGAATATCCTGTCTAAGTGATGTCGGCAATCCGTCAAGCAATACCTCAAAGGTCTCCCAAAGAACCCTGCAATCTTCTCCGGCTTTGCAATGTAGCCGGAGATTCCTTGAGTCTTCGTTTCCATAGTCGGATGATCTCCATCTTCGATGGAATCTTCGGACGTGATGTTTCACTGCAACCCTCAGGAGGATGACGTAGGGTACAGCCTACATTACCTCGAAACTCACAGAAGCAAAGAATTAATCATTAGCTATTTTCACGCATGCGAAATCCGAAATGATGGAGCGGCAAAGGACGGAGGACATGGCGAAATTACCGCGCACGTTCGCTTCCACATCGGATCCGTTCCATCCATCAGATCCTTTTGCACGAATCTTAACGCGAGGCTTATATAGTCTCATTGCAGTCAATTTATTTCTTTTTACCCTCATTAGTTTCCTAGTCTTCGTCTCCCTCCAGCTGCACGACCGTTCGAGCTCCTCTACAAAAACCCTAACCAGAGCTCTCTCTTCCTCCACACTCTCCTCGTTGTAATGTCCTCCAGGAGCTCTACTCCTTCCACGACGGCGATTCCTAAGGCTACGACGGAGCCATCCCAGGGAGTGATTGTTCCGCCGGAGGGGGTGGTCGTTCCTTTCTCTGCCATGACGGAATCCACCGGCGATGACCAAGAACAAGCGGTGCCTGAAGCCGCTGAAGAAGAAAGCAACTCCCACAAGAGGGTGTGGAGAGGCTCTAATCTCTCCACCGAAGATCTCCAAGAGCTGGTCGACGAGGGGTATCTCTCCGCGGCGGACAAGTTCGTCTGGAGGGTGGCGCCGGCCGGCGAGGTGGTCCCTTCTCCCCAAGCCGGAGAGAAGGTTTACCTCAAGTCTTAGCTGGTACACGACATAAGCCTGCTTGTCTCTGACTTCTTCCTGGATGTCCTCCGACACTTCCGGGTACTCCCCCACAACCTCTCTCCCAACAGTATTCTAGTCCTTAGCAACTTCGTAGCTCTGTGCGAAGGATACCTAGGTATTAAGCCTAGATTAGATCTATTTGTATACTTTTTAACCATCAAGAGAGAGTCTGTGGAGTCCAAGGACGAACTGCGGATCTGCGGAACCATTAGCTTTAAGATCCGGCCTAACCAGCACTTCCCTGACATCGTAGGGCATGAGTCTTGCAAGAACTGGCAGCGTACGTATTTCTACGTGCCAGATGTCCCTCTGCCAGACCGCCTTGAGACCTACCCTGATTTCGTCGATGGAGCTGCCACTAAAGTGCCCGCATGGTGGACCCTAGCCTCTCTTCCTTCCGACGATGAAGCCAATGGAGCCGTAAGGCAGATCGAATGGCTCGTAGATGGAGGTCTAACGGGCTTGGACCTTGCCATGGGATGGTACGTTAGGAGGATCCAGCCTCCCCGCGCCGAGCTGATGTACAAGTACAGCCAAGACAGGAGGGATCCCATGCAAATTTTGCTGGATAACTTCTCTACTGACTCCATCAAGCTCCGGCTCAAGGACATCATCAAGGTGAAGGACAAGAAGCGTGGCTTCAAGATCACCTTCGACATGTTCGAGTGTGGCAAGTGCCCAGAGGTAGCTACTGTTTCCTTTGTTGCTCGTTATATACTCTAAGGTTTTTCCGACTTCGAAGTTGTCCGTCTAACACTCCTTTGTATCCCAGCTGGCGACCTTGGCGGCGGATCAAATGGCCTCCTAGGTCTACGATCCAAAACTGAAGGATATCTAGGGGGTGTTTGACGACGACGCCCCCAAGGACCAACCAGCTTTGGCAGCGCGAAAGCAGAAGAGCTCCACCTCTATCGCTGCTGCCGGGGCCAAGAAGAAGAAATCGGAGAGTGGAGTCTCCAGACGTTCCACTATCGCCTTAGAGGCGGAGAAGAAGAAGAAGAAGTCCACCGACATTCCCCTCACCTGGGCTCCTGCCGTGGAGTAAGTACTTTCATTCTCCGGCTAGTATTTTTCAGCTCATACTTTTTTCAACTCTTGTACTTATACTTTGTATGTTTCAGGAGAAAAGCTGGTGTTAGTTTGAAGCGATCCTCCAAAGATGTTGGAGGGTCAAAAAACATTCATGATAGGCTAACCAAGGATTTGTACGCCAAGTCCTCTCTCGCCACCTCTCCCCCTACACCTGCCGCCAAGCCTTCTACTGGCCCCGCTGGGCCGTCATCCCCCGTCATCCCTGAGACCTCCACCATGGAGACAAATATCAATCCAATTTTTGATGTCTCAGGCTCTGTCGAGGCAGACGTTGCTCCCAGCGACCAGGCGACACCGAAGATCACCTCCTCTTAAGTGGCTGAAGCTCCGGTTAAGGATGCCACTGAGAAAGGGAAGGAAGTGGTGGAAGAGGTGGACGTGGAAGCTACGATCGAGGAGGGAGCCTCCAAGCCATCAACTGCCTTGAAGGTGCAGGAAGCAGCTAGGGCTTCATCCATGCCTCTAGTTTTAACCTTTCCATTGGCTGCGACTCCTCCGACGTTGAGCTTGGATGACTGATGGGGGAATACCAATCGGGGTATGCCCACGAGGCGAAGTCGCCAGCTGGAGTGAGCCGACTGAAGCTAAGCCAGAGCGGATCGACTCACCGAATACGGCGACTGACACGTACTAGAACCAGACGCCACGCCGATTGGAGGCCCAAGACGGTGACTCCAATAAAAATCCCATTAGCACTTGTAAACCCTAACTGACTGCATATATAAAGCCACCAGGAGAACCCCTAAAAACCATCTCTCATTAGATCCAATCTCCTCCTCCGCCGGCTTCATGTAAACCAATCTATGATCATATACTGGATTGACAGCAGGACGTAGCGATCCTCCATCGAGGGGACGTGAACCTGGGTACATCGCGTACCAATCTCGCTCCCGGATTTTCCTACGTCGTCTTGCCCTTTCCTCTACATAAGCTACCCTGTAGCATCTGCCGTGGTCAATTCCACGACAGTTGGCGCCCACCGTGGGGCAAGCAGTGCTTGGAGGTGATGATCCCGGCAGGATCCCTTAGCCTCGACAACTGCCAGATTACATCTGCTCGGTTCATCCGCAACGCGCCAGGCGAATTCATCTCCACCATGCACGGGGCCATGGGGATGATTTTCTGATTCCGATCCCATCTCTCTCATTGATTTATCAGTTGATTATTTAATTTAGATCTAACGATTTGTTTTCATGTTGTTGATACTCACCGTTTCTAGAATTAATTCTTAGATACGTTTGGTTGGCGACCGCGAAGATTGCACTGGACACGGCGGACTGCTGGAGCACGGCCTTGAAATCAAGGACTAATGCGGAAGCCTCGCCCATGCAATCAGCCGAGAAGCCTGGTATTCCGCGCGTATGTGGCCGTGGTCTTGTCAAACACAGCGCACGCCTGCAGTCTCGGTCAAGGTTAAATCAGATAAGCTTAACACACCAACATGCGTATGATAGATACTTCGCCAGACAAACGTCGTGGCTCATTGTTTTTCTCTCTTCAATCTCTTTATCCTCTCTTACATTGATTACTTTGCCAATTAATTATTTTATTTGTTCTATTGTTCTGTGTACAACATGTACCAATCGTTTGGAGAACTGAGTCCCGGTTGGAAAGTTTCCGATCCGTTTCCATGACCACATGAAGTTTTGCGCTATGTCCAAGGAATTCGACTGCCACACCTACACGATACATCCACAAATCAGCCTTTCAGCGCTGCGGATTTATTTGATTTCTATAGAATTTCTCTTATCGATTATTCAGTCGATTCGATTCATTGTTTCGCTTGGATCTAATTCGTTACGTATTATCTTATTTTTATACAAGCACCACACAAGGATGAATCGGGAGTGTCGGCGTTTTGCCTTGAAATTGGCTGTCTATGGCCCCGCGACTCCTTTGCCGTCGGCTCCACGCTCGGAGCTATCCCTGGACTCGGCAATCAAGAAGGCTACCATATATCCAGCGACCATTAGTTTCAATCGCACGACGTCCAGCCGAGATCGACTCGATCTTCTTATCTCCAAAAAGCTGGTTCACAACCATTATCGCGCAGTCGCCTGCCATGACTAATGATATTTCTCTATTTGGTCTCATATTTCTTACGCATCTACTATCCGAATCAACTTCATTATTTTTTTTTTTTTGCTATACATGCGCATCGCGGCCAATTAATTGGGGTCACTTCGTCGACTCACCACGCTCCGCCACGCCCATCGCGGATTCCTCGAGCTCAGGAAATCACCTGTCGTGGATTCGCCTTGCGTGGACTCGCCACGCCCTTCGCGTGATCGCCACGCTCGGAGACTCGCAACGTCCAATGACTCGTCTATCATGGACTCGCCATCCTACCGGCTAATCGCCGCACGACTTCGCCATAGCGCGACCTCTGTCCGCCAGGTCGACCCTGTGTCCGCCGCGTCGACTTCGCCATAGCGCGACCTCCGTCCGCCGCGTCGACTCCGTGTCCGCCGCGTCGACTTCGCCATAGCGCGACCTCCGTCTGCCGCGTTGACTCCGTGTCCGCCGTGTCGACTTCGCTCTAGCGCGACCTCCGTCTGCCGCGTCGACCCCGTGTCCGCCGCGTCGACTTCGCCCCAGCGCGACCTACGTCCGCCGCGTCGACCCCGTGTCCTCCGCGTCGACTTCGCCCTAGCGCGAGCTCCGTCCGCCGCGTCGACCCCGTGTCCGCCGCATCGACTTCGCCCTAGCGCGCCCTACGTCCGCCACGTCGACCCCGTGTCCGCCGTGTCGACTTTGCCATAGCGCGACCTTCGTCCGCCGCGTCAACTCTATGTCCGCTGCGTCGACTCCGCCAAAGAACGCCTATACTTCCGCAACGTTGAATGCGTATGCCACGCCTACTAAGCGACTTTCATCGTCCGGGCCGCCAGAGAGGGTCACATGCCACGCTGCATGGACTCACCACTGGGCGTCTCTTCCCCCCCGGAAAGATTGATTCCCCTTTGTCAACCTTTGAAAGAGCGACTCACAATGGCCAAGTAGTGCGGACGAGGACTCTCAAACCGAGCCTCGGATCGTCCACGAAAAACGCTAACCGAGAGCCATCATTGGAGTCGCCTTGCTCGACTGGCCTTTCGGGCTAAGACAAATGGCAGTGCTACACAAACAGCACCATGTTCTCCTCAACCTTAGATAGTGCGACTCGCACGGCCAAGTACTACGGACGAGGACTCGCAAACCGAGCCTCGGATCGTCTAGGAAGAACGCCAAGCCGAGAGCCATCTTTGCAGTCGCCAAGCGACTGGCCCCCCGGGCCAAGACAAGAGATTCGCTAACAAAAACAGCGCAATCAACGTCATCGCGGACTCGCTACACTCGGGAACTCTCCCCTCGTGGACTCGCAATCATCGCGGATTTGCCACACTCGGGGACTCTCCCCTCGCGGACTCGCAATCATCGCGGACTCGCCACACTCGGGGACTCTCCCCTCACCTACTCGCAATCATCACGAACTCTCTCCACACGGACTCGCCATGCTCGGCAACAACCACTACTATTTTCAGAATATGCATCTCTAAAGGCCTCGAGTCGCCTCTACAAGACAACTCGAGCCTCGGGGACTACTCCTAGGCATACTGTGTGTGCGCGTGGTTCCACGACCATGGCTCGCCACGCTCGGGGACTCGCTGCCGCGGACTCGCCCTCGCGTACTCAACACGCTCGGGGACTCGCCACCGCGCACTCACCCTCTGATAACACCTTCTGATTTCCGTCTTACAGAAGCCATTGCCAAGGCCAAGTGCATCATCGAGAAATCCAAGAATATTCAAGAGCTCAATGATGAAAAAAAATCTGAAGAAGGACCTGGCCGAGGCTATCAAGGACCTTGAGGCGACGATGAAGGGTATGCAAGAGTCTGCGGACGTCGAGATGCAGCGCCTGAAGGATAAGATTGCACAGCTCAAAGATAAGAACCAAGCTGCCAAAGAGCAAAATGCTAGGAGTCTTGAGATGTTCAAGTTAGTCTAGAAGGAGCGCGATGACTTGGCGGAGACATGCAATCAAGTAGAAACGAGCATCTTCGGTAACCTTTCTCCGTCTTGGTCTTTTTTTGTATGTTGGATAACCATTTGATTTGTTTATACTCATGGTCCTTGTATGCTTGTGCAAACCACAGCTCCCATTGGCTTAGCCAACTTGGGTGAGGGTGTTCCGAGTCCTAGGGAATGCATGATTCTTGCCGGCAACTTCGTCAGCACCGCCATCGCCCAATCCAAGGAGATAGCTCAACCTCTGGGCATAAATATCAAGGTGGCAGACTCAGCGGCCAAGTATGCAGAAATCTTGCACCGAGGCCTCGAGAAAATCAAAGACTGGAAATCCTCCTACATCCAGGCTGGTGCTAGGATGACCTTGTCCTTGGTCAAGGCTCACTATGACAATGCCGACATTGACTTGGTGACCTCCGGCATGCCCAAGCTAGACGAGGAAGTACAAGAGATTGATAGTGATGCTATTTGAAATTCTCTTGCCGGCTTTGATACCAGGGTTGCCAAGATGGTCAAGGCTGATGTCTTCGTGCCTACTGAGATCCTCGATGATGATATGGCCTCTTCTGAGTCTAGCCCTTCTCCTTCAGAGTTTGATGATCTCTCCCAGCCTAGCTCTCCTGATGATGCCACCACGAAGCCCCCTACAGCAGAGCCATGAAAAACAATGTCTGTATTAAATGTATCTCTGCAAAATGTATGCGGCAAAAACTTATGTTAGTCTAAGGCGGAAAAACTTGTATTCAAGCTTCCTGCAACTTATCTGTTTCCAGCATGTGTATAGTTTTTTAAAGGAAGTGATGGATTATCCATTATTCTAGTTCGTATGCTTGACCTTTCGTGAGACGGAAGACTGGCATCACAGAACTATGCTCTCAGGCGATTATGCTTAATAGCATCGTCAAGAACCTAAGAAAAAAATCTTCGGCTTTGAGTGCCGAAAAGTCACTACTCCAGAATCCACATAAAAACTTCAAAAAACGTGTAGACCAGAAAACTTAAGCTAACACCCGTAGGCGAAATTTTCACAAGGGAAAATGCAACCTTGCACATAAAGGGTTTATATGATCCAAAAATGAACAACTAAAGGAGGTAGAAGACTCAGAGAATATGAGTGAACCAAATGCTTTGTTTCATTGATCACATAAGAAACTTATTACATAATATAAATGTGCTAAGTGTAAAAGGGACGTAGCTATGCTGTGTTCCATGGCCGATCTGTCTCCGGGTAATCATCATCGGAGTCACGTTGCTTGCGCTTGCGAATTTTTGGCCTATCTTTCAACTCGCGAATATCGACGAGGTAATAGGAACCATTGAGGAATGCTTTGCTTATGACAAACGGTCCTTCCCAAGGCAGGGATAATTTGTGTGATTTCTCCTGCTTGAGTCTAAGCACCAGATCCTCTTCTTTAAACGAGCGATGCTTTACATGGCGACTATGGTAGCCGCACAGCTTCTGCTGGTAGACGGTGAATCTCTGGCATGTCAGCACGTGCACTTTTTCAAGTAGGTCCACAGATAGTCTTCTGGATTCTTCAGTGTCATCCTCCTTGTAGGCGGAATCTCTTGGTGCATCGTGGAGGATGTCGGATGGGAGAGCTGCTTCTGCTCCATAAACCATGAAGAAAGGAGTCAAGCCGGTAGATTTGTTGGGTGTTGTGCGTAAACTCCACAAGACAGATGTTAGTTCCTCCGCCCAGGCTCTAGCTATTCTACGTAGCGGTGCCTCTAAGCATGGCTTGATTCTGTGCAGAATTAGTCCATTGGCCCTTTCAACTTGCCCATTTGACTGTGGATGTGCCACAGATGCTAGGTCAAGGCGGATGCCTTTCTCATGACAGTACTCCTCAACTTCTCCGAGAGATAAGTTTTTGCCATTTTCGGTGATGATGCTATGTGGGAGACCAAATCTCACCGCTAGATCCCGGACAAACTTTAGGGCTATTGCCCCATCAAGCTTTCGTATGGGTTTAGCTTCAATCCATTTTGTGAATTTGTCCACTGCTACTAGCTAGTGTGTGAATCCACATGGTGTTGTCTGCAAAGGTCCCACCATGTCGAGCCCCCAGACTGCAAACGGCCAAGTTATTGGTATTGTTCGCAATTCTTCAGCTAGAACATTTCGATGTCTTGCATAAAATTGACACCCGAGGCATGTTTGTACCAACTTGTTGGTGTCCGCCTTGGTAGTTATCCAGTAGAATCCTTGTCGGAAGGCCTTAGCCACCAACGATCGTGGAGCGGCGTGATGCCCGCAATCTCCGAGATGTATTTCTCTAAGGATTTCAATACCTTGCTGCTAGGAGACGCACCAAAGACTCTTGTGGTACTTCTTTTGTATAGCTGGCTATCAATGATGATGTAGCCTTTTGCTCTGCCTACTATTTGCCGGCTTTTGACTTTGTCGGCGGGCAAAGTTCCGTCTTGTAGATAATCCATGAATGGCTTCGTCCAAGCCGAAGAGGTCACTGTTATTGCGTTACCAAATGACTCCACTCTATCCCGGGTTGTCGGGGTCCGCTGCCTTCACGGATGGAGTCCGTAAATGCTCCAGGAAAACACCTGGCAGAATTGGTCGACGAGTTAATCCAAGTTTGACAGCAGATTTGCCGCCTCATTATCTTCCCTTTTGACATACTTGACTTTGTAGCCGTCGAAGCACTTGGCTATTTCTTCTACTTCATCTCAATATGCCGCCATCATAGGGTTCCACGCGTTCTAGGTGCCAGCTATTTGTTGGGCAACCAAGTCGGAATCTCCACAACAAACTATGTGCTTGATGCCAATATCCTTGGCTATGTGAAGTCCGTGAATGAGGGCCTCATATTCCGCCATGTTATTGGTAGCATTGAAGTGGATCTACAGGACGTATTGCAACTTCTCTCCTGTTGGTGATTGCAATAATACACCAGCCCCTGAGCCATTGAGTAACTTGGATCCGTCAAAGTGCATGACTGAATACTCTGGCTCTGGTACATGAGTGTCTTCTGGCAGTTCTGTCCAATCCGCAAGAAAATCCGCCAATGCTTGTGATTTTATAGCGCCGCGTCACTTGTAGGTGATGTCAAAGGTGGCAAGTTCAATGCCCCACTTTGCCCCTCTCCCTGTAGTATCGTTGTTGTTGATGAAGTCGGATAGTGGATCTTTGCTCACTACTGTGATGGGGTGCTCCTGGAAGTAATGCCTTAACTTACGGGAACCAAGGAAAACTCCATAAGCTATCTTCTGGTAGTGCGGGTAATGCTGCTTGGATTCCATCAAGACCTCGCTTACATAGTAAATTGGTCGATGAACTCCGTATTCATGCGTTGGATCCTTGCGTTCCACCACGATGACGATGCTGATTACTCGGTTGGTCGCCGCCATGTATACTAACATAGGCTCCCTTGGCACCGGTGCTGCAAGTATAGGTGGGGAGGAGAGTATTCTCTTCAACTCCTGAAGTGTTGTGTCAGCCTCGTCCGTCCATGTGAATTTGTCCGCCTCCTTGAGCAACTTGTAGAGCGGCATAGCCTTCTCACCAAGTCGGCTGATGAACTGGCTTACTGCTGCAACACAGCCTATGAGCCTTTGTATGTCCTTCAGGCATGTCGGGCGATTGATGTCAAGGATGGCCTTGATTTTCCCCGGGTTCACCTCGATTCCGTGATGTGAAATGATGAAGCCCAACAATTTGCCGGATGATACCCCGAAGAAGCACTTCTTTGGGTTCAGCATCATGTTGTATTTCCGGAGATTGTCGAAGGTTTCCTACAAGTCAGTGATAAGATCATTTGATTTCTTTGACATTACCACGATGTCGTCCATGTAAGCGTGTATGTTCTGACCTATTTGGTCGTGTAGGAAATGTTGCATCGTCCGCTGGTATGTGGCACCAGCGTTTTTCAACCCAAAGGGCATTGTGATGTGGCAATACGTGTTGAAGGGTGTGGTGAATGAAGTGGCCAATTGGTTCGACTTTCGCATCCGGATCTTCTGGTATCCTGAATAGGCATCGAGAAAACACAGAAGTTCCGAGCCAGCCATCGAATCAATGACTTGGTCAATGCGAGGCAAAGCAAACGGATCCTTCGGACACGCTTTGTTCAAGCTAGTGTAATCAACACACATTCTTAATTCATTGGTTCCCTTTTTGGGGACAAGTACAGGATTTTGCACCCAGCGGGTGTGAATAACTTCTCGGATAAAGCCATCCTTAAGTAATCTAGCTATTTCTTTGCCTATAGCCCTTCGTCTTTCATCACCAAAGCGTCATAGAGGTTGTTTTGCCGGTTTGGCGTTAGGATGAATATTCAAGTTGTGCTCAGAAAGTTCCCTAGGTACACCTTTCATGTCGGCAGTTTGCCAAGCAAAGATGTCCCTATTCTCATGGAGGAACTCGACGAGCGCGCTTTCCTATTTGGGATCCAGGTCCGTGCCAATGGCGGTGGTCTTGGAGGAATGTCCTTTGACAAGCTCCACCTGCTTGGTCTTGATGGCGGCCTTGAAGGCAGGTTCGGCAGTAGTGATCTACTTCTTCAAAGCTGGCATCTCCGAGGCATCGACCTGGTTATGGATCTCCTTGAACTCCTCATCGTAGAGGACTGCTTCGGCGAAGGCGGCCTTGCTGAACTCGCACTCCCGTGCCTTGGTGAAGCTTCCGTCAATGGTGATGACGCCATTTGGTCTGGGAATCTTGAGTTTGTTGTAGATAAACACGGCCTTGCGAGGAAGGAGTGGAAGATGTCGCGTCCGAAGATGACGTGGTACTCGCTCTTGAAAGGCACCACTTCAAAGGTCATGCATTCTTGGTGGTAGTTGTTTACATTGCCAAAAGCGACCGGAAGGGTGATGCAGCCCAGGGAATTTGCTTGTCGGCCAGGGACAACCCCATGGAACACGGTGTTGCTCTTCCTTAGCTCGGTCTCCGTCAATTTCATCTTGTGTAGTGTATCCAGGTACATGATATTGATGCTGCTTCCACTATCCACGAGGCACTTGGTGTACTCTGTGCCATTAATCAAAGGGTTGATGACCATGGCATACTAGTTCTCTGTTGGGATGTGCTCTGTGTGATCCTTCCTATCCCAAGTAATTGAAACTTCCGACAACCTGGCGTACTGGGGAACCGGAGGGAGGGTAGCCATCAGTATCCTCAAAGAGGTTTTCTAGGCCTAGATGGTTGGGGTGCCAAGGAAGGTGTGGTAACATGGAGCCTTCTTTTCTAAGGGTTTTTTCCCTTTATCCTCTCCCTTGTCGGATGATTTTGGTCCACGTCCTCGTCCATATCGCTTGATTCCATGGGTTCTTCCTCCTTCTTCATCCCTTTTCCTTTTCCACGGGGTCTGTTTTTCCGACTTCGCTTGTAGCCGGACTCAGGGTCCTCCTTGAGATCATTGACAAACTTGCACTGGCGATTGGTGTGGGTGGATTTTCCATTGGCATCGAGATGGACGAAGCACGGCATATCATGGTACTCTTCGTACGTTTGGGGAACGCGGGGCGCTGAGTGTGTAGTGTCACTCCTCTGCTGGCCACGGCTAGCTCCCCGACCACGTCCACGCTGTCTAATATTGCCTCTGCATGTGAATGTTGCGGTGACCATGTCGGCTACTTGCTTCTCTTTGGGCGGATTCTTCCGCTTGTTATTGTTGTCCTTCTTAGCCTGCGTAGGGATTTCTATCACCGGCAACGATCCACGTGCATCGTCATCAGTAGCCGCGAACTCACTAGCCATGGCGATCATTGCATTGAGGTTTAGGTCATTGTTGTCTTGCCTGGGCTTCAACGTGTGCTGGAGCAAAGTTCCCCTTTCCAGACCATCAATGAAGACAGCCATAACGGTCTGTTCGTGTACCCTGTGCAGGAATTTTTCATATCCAGCCAGCGAGAGAGGTAGGCACGGGAGGTTTCATCCTTTTCTTGCACACACCGATGTAGGTCTACGATAGTGCAGGGACATTTGTACGTACCCTCGAAATTCTTGGTGAACGCTTCATGCATGTCGAACCAATTGCATATTGATTTCTCCGGTAAGTCGTCGATCCATTGCCGGGCGGTGCCAGTCAACATGAGTGGGAGGTACTTCACGGTGACATTGGGGTTTCCCCCTGCGATGTGGATCGCTTCGCTGTAGTCCTACAACCACGTTGTTGGTCTGGCGGTGCCGTTGTATGGCTTGATGGTCTTGTCTATCCGGAGGCCCTTGGGATAAGTTGTGGCCTGTATTACTGAGTAAATTGCAAGAAGCTACCACAATTCGGGCCGTCAGAACCAGTCAGTGCCAACATTCCTAATTTTTGCACGTCAGTACCATCTTTCAGACAGACCTTCTCAAATCGCGCTGATTCCTGTCTGATGCCTGTCTGATACCGTTTCTGACAGAAAGACCCCACTGTCGGGAAAACGGCCGTTGCTGCGCCGTCTGGACCGCTTCGACTAAGATAGGGCCCCGTCCACGCACGGTCAACACCACACTCCTCACTCCACTCCTGCTACCGTTTGCGCTTCACCCGGAGGAGATGGAGGAGCCGGTGAGTCCTGGAGGCGGCGGCGGCGTCGAGGGCGGCACTAGGAGCTCAAGTGCTGTTGGCGGCGGAGACTGCGCAAGAGGCGGAGGCAGAGTGGCTGACCAGGACGACCAGGACGACCTTGAGGAGCTATGGCCATCTCGACCATCGAAGGCGGCAGCGATGCTGGCGCAGCTCTGGGTGGAGAATCCGGCGCAAAGCCATAGGTGGACCAGCAGCCTCGGCAGAGTAGAGTATGTGTTCACTTTTCCCCTTTTTTCTCTCTGAATTTTTCTGTTTAGGGTTAGGGTTTGTTGAATTTTGCCATTTTCTCTTGATTTCTGTAGTCTGGATCCTGAAATTCGGGAAGTCCGAATTCAGTTGGATGGTGTACACAATCTAGAGAGGAGAATATGCAGAGACGACATTACATATATGAATATAGTTGCAGTGATTGAGGAAAAGGGCTTTAGTTTTCAGGATTCCATTTACTGCACAATGTTGGGTGTACATGAATTGGTTCAGAATAACTGCAAGATCTATGAACTATTGAATCATTTTGAGTCAAGTAGGGTGCTGTCTTTGTTTCTTAAGAGGGGCAAGCCTGCAAAGAAGAAGAAGAATAAATATTCAGGCAAGTGTAGCTAACCCACTGAATCTTCTATTGTGCTGCTTGAAGAACCTGCTCCTTATGATTGCAGTGAGCCTAGTGTCTATGTTGTTGATAGAGAAGGTTCCATTTTTACAAGTCAGACTGGTAGCACTGTCTTAGGTGATGAATGTGCACCTACTAGTAAAGACCACTATCTTCCAACTCAAGAGAGTCAGATTGTGGATAAGGGTAAAGCAATACAAAATGAGGAAGAAGGTGATGATGCTGATACTGATGGCAGCATGGGTTCAGACCATGACCTTGATGATTCCTGGTGGGACATTGCCAGTGGACAAGTTGATTTTGCACATTTGGAAGAAATGAGGAAGAAGGAAATGAGAGAAGTGGCTGAGAGGATTAGGGAGATGAGGAGTAAGAGAGAGGATCCCCTGCTGCACTGTGAAGGGGACACAGATATTGAAGATTTGTTTGTGACTGCAGAAGAAGAAGTTGGACATCAGTTGGTACCAGCAACTGTTTCGGTAAATAAGAAGAAATTGCCTGTAAAAAGAGGCCCCACTTTGAGGTGTCATTCAGAAGTGCAGATACAAGAGGAACCATACTACATACCATCACCAGATCAAGACAAAGACACTGGTTTCTTTGAGGAGGAGGAGGAGGAGGATGAATTTCAACCATTATCAATGGTGCCACCAAAAGGCAGAAAGAGTAGAGCAAAGAAAAGACCAGAGAGGAAGTGGTATGATGATACAAGGCTGCAGCCACATGAGCAACTATGCTTGAAGATGTGCTTTGCCAATGTGCAACAATTCAGGGATGCTTTGATAGATTTGCACATTGCTCAAAGTAGGAATTTCAAGTATTGGAGGAACTCTAATGTTAGAGTCATTGTTCATTGCATCAACGAGGGTTGTCCCTTCCTTATGGTGGCATCTGTGATAAAAGGTGAGAAAACCTTTGTCATTAGGAAGATGAGACTACAACGCACTTGTGATACTACTACTGAAAGTACCAGAGTTAGTGCTAAATGGTTAGCTCACACATATGAAAGAATGTTTAGGTCAGATCCAAATACAGGAATTCAGCCACTCATAGATGCAGGAAGGCAACAACATGGTGTGGAAGTCAGCAAGGATATGGCCTACAAGGAAAAAAATTTGGGTCTAGATGTTGTGTTAGGTGATCACAGGGAGCAGTATGTAAGGCTTAGAGATTTTGCCCAAAGTATCATTGATACTAACCCTGCTAGCAGGGTGGTTGTGACAACTGTGACACCAGCACCTACAGCAGAAAACCCCCATCCTGGCCCAACATTCCATGGTTTCTTCTTTTGTATCAATGGAGCCAGGGAGGGTTTTCTTAATGGTTGCAGGCCATTCATAGGTGATCACTAGTTTCATATTATTTTTACTGTGCACCCACTTATCTTTTCCCTGGTGTAACTCTACTTTTTTGTCTGCAGGGCTTGATGGTTGCTTTGTGAAGCTATGCACTGGTGCACAAATTCTGGCTGCAACAGGAAGGGATGGCAATAACAACATGTACCCTATTGCCTTTGCTGTTGTACCCAAAGAGGACAAAGCCAATTGGTGCTGGTTCCTAACTCAGTTTAAATATGCACTTGGTGGAGAAGAGGGGCAGTTTGGTAGATACACATTCATGTCTGATAGACAAAAGGTTTGTGCTTATCTTGTGATAGTTAAGTACTTTTTACTGTGCAATAGTTAAGTAGTTTTTCTTGCAGTAGTTAACTAGTTTGTCTTATCAACATAGGAACTCATTTCAGCCATCAACATAGTTTTCCCTCAAAGCCCACAAAGATTCTGCTTAAGGCATATATATGCCAACTTCCAAACTGCTGGGTTTAGGGGTGAAGACCTGAAAAAGATAATGGATTCTGCTGCCTATGCTTATCAAAAGGACCACCATGATCTTGCCATGGAGAATTTGAAAAAGGAAAGTGAGGCTGCTTGGAAGTGGCTAAGTGAAATCCCTGTGCACACATGGGCCAGGCATGCATTTGACACTACCTGCAAGACTGACCTTGTGGTAAACAACTAGAGTGAGGTATTCAATAGATACATCCTTTATGTTAGGAAGAAACCAATAAGAACAATGATAGAAGGGATAAAAGAAAAGATGATGGTGAGGAATCATGAGAAGAGGATAGGTGCTGCTATTGCTAGATGGGAAATCACTCCCCACTTCAGTGAGCAACTTGAAATATCCAAGAAGAACTCTAGATTCTGCACACCACGGATTGCAGATGTAGGTTTGTGGCAAGTGACTAATGCAAGGGGTGATGCAACATATGCTGTCAACCTGGTGGACATGACATGTGGATGTAGAAAGTGGGATGTCACAGGCCGGCCTTGTAGTCATGCATGCTCTGCTATCATCAAATCCAAGCAAAGATCAGAGTCCTTTGTTAGCCACTTCTTTAGGAAAGAGATGTATGTTAGAGCATTCAAGCCCATAATTTACCCAGTCCCTGGATAGCATGGCTGGCCCAAGACAGGGACAGCTGACATCATTCCACCTGTCTTCCACATCAAGAAAGGGAGAAAGCAAGAAAAGAGGAGAAAGGGGAGGTTTGAGGTGCCAAAACCTAAACAGACATCAAGAATGGGAACCATAACATGCTCTAACTATAAGCTGCAGGGCCATAGATACACTAGTTGCACACAGTCTTTGAGGCCTGATCTGGTGATTAGAAAGAACAAGCATGTGGTGAGTTTATTTATAGTGAGTTTATTTATAGTGAGTTTATTCATAGTATGTTATGTGTTTTCTGTCATCTAATGGTGTTTCCTGTTGTTTCTTGCCAGCCCAACACATCAGCAGATGCACCACCTCCAGCAAGAACAACAACACCTACACCACCTCCAGCTAGAAGGTCAGGTTCTACACAAGCTACAGGGGCACCACCTCCAGCTAGAACAACAACAGCTACAAGGGCACCCCCAGCAGCTACAAGGGCACCCCCAACAGCTACTTCCTTTGTTCCTCCAAGAAGAACAACAAGAGAGAGAAGATGATGGGGGTTTTCTTCCTGGATACAAGAAGAGCAAGACCTGGGGATATTTCAATTGTGGTTATGTTGGAGGTGATGGTGATGGAGGAGCTGGGTCATCAAACCATTGAAAAAGACATGTACTAGTAATTCTGTGTGCAAAACCTGTTGTAATGGACATGCAGTACATTCTTGCCTTACTCCAGTTCTTTTGGTGATGAATATGTTGCTAAAACTACTAGTGATGCAGCTTACATTAGCTGCTACTTTTGGTGATGTACTAAAACTGAATGTCTTGCTAAAGATGATGGTCAAGATGGACATGTTCTATTCTGTTGTTCTTCTGTGATTTGTTCACCATTACCACAAATAAACTCCATGAAATGGTTCAACATAACACATCACAAATGGTTCAACATATCTCAAATGGTTCAACATTACACAAAGGGGGCTACATTACACAAATTTGAGCAAATGGTTCAACACAACCTTCCATAACACAGAACATAGAACAAATGGTTCAACATAGCATACACAACACATATATCTGAAACATGATAGCCTGGCAACTCACATCTCACTCAGCACAGATTTCAGCAATCTTCATCAGTTTATCCTTGTTGTCACTATTTGCTTTAAAAAGATCAAAAAGAAAATACTCCAGCTTTTTCTTTTCTGCCTTGACAACATCTTTTTCTTCCTTCATAGCTTGCTTTTCTTCAGCCCATTCCTTCTTTCCAACCCTAAGCACATCAGCTTGTGATATCTGAACCTGTTTAAGCATGGCAATTTCATTCTTTAAAACCTCCATTTCTTTCTTCAGCCTATTCCTCTCCATCTCACTTTCTTCCATCACTTCATCTGCATTCTCAGCATTCATATTAGCCAAATTTTCCACTATAACCTTCTTCTGAGTGGACTCCATGAAATGTTTGACATCAGCAAGGAGGGTGGCATGCTTCCTCTCCAACTTGGCTTTTTCTTCAACAAGTTGACTAACCACCTTACCATTTTCCACCCTTTCATCTAATCTAGCATCATTACTTTCATGGTACATTGCCCACAAACTAACTATTGCATTGCTCAAATGATCAGGCCACTCTTCATCTTTCCATGCAACAAACCCACAGTTCATCACTTGCTATTACAAATAAATAAAACCACATGAGACACAGCAGATTTCATATAATACATGGATTAAACTAACAACAAAAACAACTAGGGATTTCATATAATATCTGTAAGGGAATAAAACTATTGAAATTTCTAAGAATAAAACTAAGTGAGCAAAACAACTAGGGATTGAACAATTTACTGAAATTAATTTGGGAATGAAACTCACATTTTCCACAGGGCACAGATAAAATCTACGTCCAGTGTTGCTCCCTTCAAAAGCAACGCACTGCCGCGGCGACATTTTGTGCTTGCTACAAACCAGGGTGCAATCAGGTGCTATCCCACAAAATGTTGGATCCTCAACAAATGCAGGAGCATAATCTAGGTCTGTCATGTCCTAATCAAGTAGAAAAGTGCAAAGATAAATGAGGTACATGAAAAATTCCCCAATCTCCCAAAAATAACCTAACCCTAGAGGATGAGCTTACCCCAACTCCAAGCATGGAGAGAGAAGGGCTAGAACTCTCCCCATCGTCCCAGCTAGGCATGCTGGCCACGACGAGCTGCCTCGAACGACGGCGACGGCCCAGAGGTGGTGGCGACGGCGGCCACTAAGCTGCTGCGCGGCGAACGGGAGGAGTGGAGTGAGGAGTGTGGTGTTGACCGGTGCGTGGACGGGGGCTGTCTTAGGCAAAGCGGTCCAGACGGCGCAGCAACGGCCGTTTGCCCTGATAGTGGGGCTTGCTGTCAGGAACGGTATCAGACAGGCATTAGACAGGAATCAGCGCGATTTGAGAAGGTCTGTCTGAAAGATGGTACTGACTTGCAAAAATTAGGAATGTTGGCACTGACTGGTTCTGACAGCCCGAATTGTGGTAGCTTCCTGCAATTTACTCTGTATTACTGGTCCAAAACATCGTGGCCCAAGGTATGGGAGCTCCCAAGCTTCTTGGATCTTGTCCAACCGCAATCGTGCATCATATGGCTCTGGCTGCTTCCCTTTTTTGTCATGGGGAGGGGAGTTCTGGCGCAATTTGTGAGACCCGCCATGCCCTCCACCATGATGGCTGCTAGGTGGCGATGGTGGCGGTGGAGGCGGTGGGTTAGCTCTCTTGTTGTGCCCCTCCTGCGACTTCTCACGCCTATCGTGGTTGCTTGTTGGACGTGGCGGTTCCTTGTGGGACATGCTCCTGTGTCCTTCATGGTCATTGCGCTCTCTGGCATGCCGAGGTTGTTCGCCTTGATCACGTATAAAGACACCGGGCTAGGACCGTGTTGGAGCTGGCATGCTTGTGCGGTGGCGTGGCTCTGGTTCCTTGTGACGTCTAGATGGTGGTGGAGGTGGCGAGCGATGGGGACGAGCAATTTCTCCATGGTCGGAGGATATGGGGATAGCGTCAGTCCTATTGCGTGCCTCTCTCCGTCTTCGCTCTATAGAGCCTGTGCGTGATCCTTCGTCACGAGGAGATTTTGGCCTTCTGCGGCTGTTCAGGGTTGACTGGCACAGCTCCGGGTTGGACTCAAGCCTCTATGAGGCGGCGTTTTCTTGTTTCTTGCATGCCTTAGGGACGAGGTCGTACACCTGCGCAACGGCTTCTAGCGACATGTCCTGCTCCAGGAGGGTCTTGGCGACGGCAATGTTGAGAGCGGGGGTTGGCATGACCTGCCTCCCGTCCGAATCTATAAGGGGTGGCTTTTGTTGGCTTAGAATCGTTAAATCCCAAGCCTCGCCGAACACCGGGATCTTGGATGACGTGAGCTGGCACCTTCTTTGTTTTATGCTTTAACAACAACTGTTTGTATTCGGCCTCCATAGCTCTTGCTGCCTTAATGGATTGATGCGCCTTAGCCATGTCTTCATCCAGCTTAGCGCCTTGCTCCACGATGCACTTGGCCTCTGCCAAGATTTCCGCACGCTTCTCATCAAGCTCCGTAACGCTCTGGATATGGGCGACGGTGATTGGCTCAACGAGAAGTGCATCGTAGATTGCTTTGTCAGCGGGAGTGGCTAGTGGGTTGCCAGCTGCAGACGGTGATGGTGGGATTGGTGGCTGATTCGATTGCTAGGCCATATTAGGGGCCGTCGTGAGTTCCTACGCAGGTGGCGGGCAGGTAACTAGAGGAGGCAGAGCCTTGGCCGGAGCCGGAGGTTTGGCGGCTTTTTTATCCGCTTCGGCTCTGGTGACCGTTGGCGTGGGCGGACCTCTCTCACGTTCCCGTTCATGTTCGTCTTCTTCCACCACGCTCCCAATGGCGACAAGCACCTAGTGGGAAGTGTTGCGCGCTCCTCCTTCTCTCTCCTGCTCGATCCCCCTCATAACAACGTCGTATTCCTCCGAGTTAGCGTCAGCGCAGCCGACATCCATATTGATGTCGGCGTAAAGCACGTCGAGGACAGAGTCGGAGTTGGCCTCGGTGTTGGTGATGGCGGATGTGGAGGGTGATGGAGGTGAGCCGTTGTTGTTGTTTCCTTCTCCGGCTACGATGGTGATTGCTACCATGGCCTCTTCATTGGCATTCGCATATTCATTGATGATGGCAACCATCTCACCAAGGGTGAGAGGCCTGTGGCCTGCCGTCTTCGAAGGGTATATCGGAGGAGTGTTCTAGGCGTGATCCCTTCCACGAAGTGGTACATGAGCTCGTCGGCGCGGTCGCCCTCTAGGGTTTCCCTCACCCTCATCCATCTGGCAAGGTATTAGCGGGGAGGTTCTCCATCCCTTTGAATGCATCTGGCCAGATAGAAGATGGTGACGACGCCAACAAAGTGTGACCTGCGTATCTCTAACACTTGGGGAAGCCAAGCGGATTTGCGGGATCCTTCCACCTTTATATCCTGCACAGGGGTGGTTTGGGTGGGCCTTGAAATTTCCTGATCCGAGCCACCATACTCCAAAGAGAGTTATGGCCCATATCCTTCCGTGAACGTGTCCTGCACATAGGCGGTCCGTGCGGGGCTTGACGAGTTTCTGACTTCCTGGGAGCTAGAACCCGAGTCAGTTTCGCCAATGAAGATGTGGATGTCTTCGAAGGGGATAACGGAGCAGCGTGTGGGGTTCGTATTCGCCGGCACCCAAAACTCATCTGGCGGGACGGTCAGGACGTTGCCGGAGAAGAGACCACGACCGATGACTACAGGATTGCCAATTCCCGCGAAGAGATTGGACCTCGCCCGGTGTAGAGCTCGAAGCGCCTCTTGCCCCACGGTGGGCGCCAACTATCGTGGTATTGCCGACGAGTACGCCATGGAGGGGTCCTCATAGTGCGTGTTTAGAGAAGTGGGGCAAGGCGGGGAGTTGGCGGGTACGAGGTAACACAGCTTACCCAGGTTTAAGTCCCACAACGGTGGCAGAATTCTACTCCTGCTATAAATAACTATAATGGCAATACGCCGAGTTACAGAGATAGGTTCGCGGTGCAAGGTGTTGTGCGTTGTACGCAACAATCTATGAGGTTGTGCCCTAAAGGCTCCCACAAGCCGGCATATAAAGGCGCCAAGACCTAGGGTTTACAGGGAAAGGTCCTTGCTGGATAAGGTAAAGAGTCCTACACCTACACGAACTAGTCTTCCGTGTCTTGTGCTCCAAGGATCCGAGTATGTCGGTGACTCCTGCGTAGCCTTTGTTTATCTGGCATGGGCTTCCCTTCTGGATCCATCTAACAGGGCCACCCAGCAGGCGATAGGCCTTGCTACCAACTATGCGCCACCCGGGTTAGGCGTATTGGTGACATGCTACGAGGATACCCATATAGCATATCCCTAACACTAACTACATAGGTAATTTTTCTTGGTAAATCAAACCATAGACTTACAACATATTGACCAAATTATCTTTATATGTTCCATTAATACCAATGGTGTGGAAGACTCCTATTGCTATCATCAAGTGTAAGTAAAATTATACTCAAGCCATTAATATATCCAATAAGACAAGCACAAACTCAATATTGCTCCATATATAATAATAAACTCGGAATTTCATAAAAGGGATCGACTATTCCTAAAGGGAATTCTAATGATGCAAACTTTATTTATAGTTTGAACTAATGCAAGACTAAAATAGTAATGTAAAACTTATAAGATAAATTACAAGGTCTTAAAGATCTCCCCAAGCTTGGAATCAAGCTAGGCAGGATCAAATAATCCCTTGCGATTATTTGATACCGTGATTATTGTAGATCACTATGGTGCCATGGCACATGGTATCTTCTCTTCACAGGCTAGCCTGAGACGGAGGGATTGATTGACATCTTCTAATTCTTTAACACGTAGCTGATGAGGGTTAAACTCATCAATGTCCATTGTTATGGACTTGGGTTTTGGAGAAGGAGGGAGCGCTGGAGGCATAAATCGGCTAGCAAACAAGCACACAGAGATGCAAGGTTTACCTACTCATAGAGGACCCTACTCCTGCTTGTCTGCTCTTGGAATTATCGAGGGAGTCGAAAGTTACAAGGGTGCGCAGATGCAATCTGGCGAGGTTGTGGAAACTAGGGTGGTGATTGTCCTCCTCGCCGCCCCCTCCTAGCCTGGCTAGGTATCGGGATAGCAGGTCGAGTCGGTTACAAGTTTAGGGTTTTCCCTTTAAACTTTCTATCTTTGAGCTTGTCGTGTGTCGCAAGTAGTCAGAGTCTCCTTCGGTCACCCGAATCTTTGATTAGGCCTTGGTAACACTGTGGACTTCTGCCAGATTGGACCGTATATGTCAAGCTCGAGTACCTGTAAGGTATGCCCATATCAGTAGCCTAGCCCCCGAGTGTCCGGTTGAATTACAGATACGAGTGGAGACTTATGAAGT
Source organism: Avena eriantha (assembly GCA_910589775.1). Classification (NCBI taxonomy): domain Eukaryota; kingdom Viridiplantae; phylum Streptophyta; class Magnoliopsida; order Poales; family Poaceae; genus Avena; species Avena eriantha. The sequence continues at coordinate 180,317,405 of OU342741.1, read as the reverse complement.
CTTTCGAGTGCATGATTGAGCATATTTTCGAGCGCTCTAATTTGTATCATAGAGATTGTTGATATCCCTGCCTGATATGCGATGTATCGGGATCAGTTAACTGCCTTAGAGCAAAACAACTCAATCTACTCAAACTCGAGTCCCCGGACTCGGATTCGGAAAACTGCTGGCGTAATTCGCCTCAGGCCACAGAGGTCTTATAGAGTCAAATTTCCAATGTATAAATGTGAGCACTCGACGTGTCCGTCAAGGATTATTTCATCATACCTATAGGCACGGATTATTTTTGGTAGAGCGCAGTAGGTGCGTTGCCCGGCCTTTTTCAGGTCTTATCTCCACGCTGTAAGCGTGGCATCCGAATTTTTTCATCGTGGAGATGATTCGGGTGACCCAGGAGACGCAGTCTCTTTGTAGGGAAAATATGAGGCGGAGTTGCCGAAGCTTTCGAGTGTGAACGTAGTCAGCACACAGTTACGTATGAGAAAAATGATAGGGTGCGTGTCCGACGCTCCCTATGGGAGTATCCCTCGAGTTCCTATTTGAGTCGTAGACTCGAGTGGGGACTATAATTATTTTGCGACTCCTGTCGTCTTTTGCTTGTTTCAGTCGAATGTGCTTTTTGCGCACCCTATGGGAGTAACCTGAAATCCATAATCAAATCGTTGATTCAAGGGAAGGGTTTTCATCATACTTGGATATCTTTACAAAGCTCTTCGGATGTGCGGCCAGTGCTCCTATTAGGACTAGCCCCCGAGTTCTTGGTCGAGTCAAAGACTCAAGTAAGGACTAGTGTAGTCAAAATGTGCTCCTGCTGGAGTTAATAATGTCATTGATGATGATGAGATGACCTCAGTTGCCCGCGGGAGCGGCTTTCATGGGACTGACAAGTAGTGGGTCCCATTTTCAGACTTGGACTTGACCAGGCATGCGTAATCTTCTTGTTTAACTGTGTATCCTCGATTCTCGCGCGTAATGGGAGGAGTGGAGCGACGGTTCATGGTTTACCCTTGCCACATGTTGACACTGATTTGTGCCACGTGTCTAGTTGATTTTCTTCTAGCCATTGGATGGCATCATCGATGAGGTCAAGTAGAGATCCTCTGTGTGGTAATTTCTCCACATCTCTTCTTCCTCCTTGTGCACAGCCTCCATTGCTGCTTCCTGCTCCTCCATTGCTCGCACCTTCTTTGCAGCGCTGGACCAACTTCATACTTTCCTGAGCTACTTCATGTGCTCGCACCGCTAGCGCCAGATGGGCAAGAAGAAGGGAACCTCCGCCACTAGATCTGCGACTGCTGCTGCTGCGGCTAAGAAGAAAGGCGCTGCCACCACTGGTACCAGTGTTGTCGCTGCGGCTAGGAATAAGAAAGGCCCGGGGACCCGTGTAACCATGGGTCATGGTGCCCATCCATCATCAAGCCCTCAGAGCTTTTCACCCAACGCCAGGATGGAGCGCTCTACTATGGAGGATGAGGTAATCCCCAGTCCTCCTGCGGGGTTTCGAGTGATGTTCCTTGCGTTCATCATTCGTGGTCTTTCTCTCCCCTTCATCCATTTGTTAGGGGTTTACTTTGTTTCTATGGGTTCTAGATGCACCAGCTGACCCCAAACTCTATCCTCCACATCAGAACAGAGCCACACTTTGGCCTCTTCAAAAAACTCTTCAAGCTCAAACGTTAGTCGGGTTCGGGTTCAGTAGGCTACGATATAGGAGGCTGTGGGATCCACGTCGACTCCAATGTCACCTATTTCTCCATTAATCTCACTGCCTCTATCCAAGGATGGAGGGAGGAGTGGTTCTACATACGTGACCAGAAGGTCGATGGAGAGCACTACAAACTTGCAAGAGGAGGAAGTCCTGGAAGAACATTGTGATTCCCGGCAAAGTCGAGGAAACAAAGACTTTGTATCAGCGTGTCTGTGACCTTGAACGCTGCATAGGAAAAGAAGTAGGCAGCACTGATCGCATTCGCACTTGGATGCATCGCCGAGTATAGCCTCTACAGGCCAGGGTGCATATGATGTACCGCTGGATTGGTACTGGTGGTGTCACTCGCATCTCTGTGGAGGGCATTTCTTCTGGTGAAGTAGACATAAGGTTTCGACTGCTGACCAAGTACACCACCAAGGAGGATCTCCCGGGTGACTCAATCATGCCTCCATTCTGCGCAAGCCATCCTCTGCCTGAGGTGGACTTCCTTTTGAATGTTCTTCATATTTTTTGAGTACCTGCTCATTATAACTTATACTGATGCTTGGTTCTGATTTCAGGACTGGAAGGTAGCCGCCAACTTGCCTCCTCAGCCCGAAGGGATAATTCCGCGTGAAGCGGAAGAAGAGGACGAGTCAGGCTCCACCATCCCTGTTGGGGAGGAGCAGGAAGCCCCCGAGTCCAGTGGGCACATGACTTTCAAGCACTCCTGTAGCGAGGATTCAGATGCCTCATCACCGATGACGCTGGAGGGTCCTGCTACTGCGATAGAGGAGCCAATCCCTGATGTGCCTGTGCGCACCATGGCTCCTCCTTCACGGAAAAAGCTGAGGTTTCCGAAGGAGTCTTCGGGAGATTCTTTTGACCTCAAAATTTTTGACGGGTAAGTCTTTATATGCCTTCACCGGAGTCTTGTTTTTCTCAAAATATTTTCCTTCTTAAGTGGTGTTGGATATTTGGCAGTCAAACGGCGTCGTCGTCCTCCAATGACTGCCAATTTGTCAAGGAGTTCAGAGTCGCAGAGTCCAAGAACAAGGAGGTGGCGGTACAGTCTCCTTCTCCTCCGGTGGCGTCCCACTCTAGTGCCAATTCTTCGAGTTCTCCCTACACTGGGGGCACTAGATTGTTAACCGGCCGTCGATTCTAAAAGAATCTTCAGAGTCCCTGGAGGAACACGTGAGTTTTTCTCTTGTCCCTGGCAGTCGAATTTTTGTTAATGCTGACACTTTTTTTCTTTGGTGTAGCCTATCTTGAAGAACTCTCGCCTCGCCGAGCAGATCGTTTCCTTGGGTGGAGAGCATGCTATGCTGGATAACTACCATCGTGCTTTCGAAGGTTAGCATTATACTTTTCTTTCCGATCTTCTTGTTTAGAGGTTGGTGAGCTCAGGTTTTACCATTTTTGTTCTTTGTAGGTGAGCATAATGAACTTTTTCGTTGCGTCACTTCCCTCGAGAACGGACTTGCCGCGGCGGAGACGAAATGCGACGAGGAAGTCGAGGCTCTTGAGGAGTCGCAAAAGCGCGAGCAAGATTTGTGTTCTTCTACTGTTGAAAGGGAAAAGGTGTTCGTAGAACAACTCTTCTGTGTCGCAAAAGTGCTCTCAGGTATGACATTGTCTCGCTTGTGTTTTCCATGTACTTTGCCTTCATGTTATTGTGCTCATATGTGTATTCTGTAGATATCGGCGGCATGGATTTTGACGCCCAGGCTTTGACCCGTCTAGATGCTTTGGCTGGCGCCATGGCTGCAGTCGAGGACTACAACGTTGCTGCCAAGGACTCACTTGGGAGAGCCAAAGGCGTGCTGAGCCGTCTTCGAGAGGAGATGGTTCCCAAGGCCGAGCTGATCGAAAATCTCGATGACCTGGTGGAATCCTTTGTAGAAGGCATGCCAATGGACTTCAAGAACGCGCAACGGGCAGTTGGAGCGGCCATGGGACTTGCGATGCGCAAGCCCAAGGTGTGGAACTGGACCCCAGTGAAATCTCGTCGGTGATGTCAGTCAATGCGGATGGCCAGCAGGTAGTGTTTTCTCCTTTCGCCACTAGTTGTAGGAAGTATAGGCCTTGGCTCATTGAAACCGTCGCCAATTACTCGACAGAGTTGCGACAGTTGAAGAATGCAAAGGCTGCAGCATCTAGGGCTTTGACTAGGAAGTCTATGGTGTCAGATACTACCATAGATTCGAGGAAGCCCCCGAGGTCGAAAGCGAAGCAATAGAGCATTTTCATGCTGCCTTTTGTAATAGTTGTAGTTGTCCTTGTGGAACTGTATTCTGTGGGGGTGCCCCTTTTGATACTTGTTGAATTTGAATGTACTCCTCTCTTTTATTGATGGATGGTTAGTCTTATATGCCTCTTGCTTTGGCTGTAATAGGGTCCTTCGAGTGGTCCTCCTGACTCTCTTCCCACCGATGAAACTATGGTACAACCACGTTCAAAGGTGGAGGAGTTGTCGCTGCTTGCGCGACTGCACGATCGCATAAAGCAGTTGGAGCGAGAGTTGCCTATGATCCGTGGTACACGGAGGTGTGGAAGTCGAAGGCTGAGAAGGCCAGCACGCACGAGAAGTACCTCCTGGGTGAAGTTGCTCAATTGAATGAGCAATTCAAGTGTTAGCTCTCTAGCTTCTTATCCTTTTCTTTAGTCATTTGCAGTGACGCTTTGTCCTTATGATTTGCTATGTTTCTTGTAGTTCTTAGCGCTCGTCGCCCGCAAGATGAGAGGGATCGGGTTGCCATTTGCCTACACGACCTGACCCAGGAGCAGCTGCAAGCTAGCGGATATTTCTGGGTGGACCATGATCGTGCAGTCGCATTGGCGACGCTGCAGGATCGTGCATCGCGAGTACTACAGTGCTTGAAGAAGGCGTAGTTGTGCCTTAGGCATATTTTTCAGGCGATATTTCCCCTATATGTAGTGCCTTCGAGCTTACTAGCCTTGGTGTCGAAGTTTCAAGATATCAGCGCGATCAGCGAGTGCGTGTGCCAGCAGTTGGTCGCGGGGGCCAAGGCTGCATTGGCACTTGTTCGCTTGCATCGGCCAGATGTGGATATCACAGCTGTTGTTGCTTGTCCACCACCTCCGCCAGAAGGGATGACATGGAACATGGTGTTACCAGGCGGTTGATCGGCTAGCCAAAGATATCGTCGATTTCTTTGAAGATCAAACAAATGTTCTCCTTTTGTAGCAGTAGTGTAGTTTGGACCTGCACATGGATGTATAAGTGTTGTAAAGTTCATATAATTGTGTCGGGTGTTTTTGATACCTGATAGTGGGTAAAGATCTTGCTAGCTTGTATGTTTTTCGAGCGTATTGTAATCTGCAGTTCCTTTTCGTTAGCCTGACGTATATTCATCTCAGCACCTTGCCAACTTGTCAGGTGCGTTGCAGCTGGGTTAGTTTTATCAAGGGTTCGATTGGTAGTGCGTTAGCTACTTAGGATACTGCATTGTTCGTGGAACGAGGTGTAAAGGGTGGCGTAGCCCCCGAGTGATATAATTGCAAGGAAAACAGAAAAACACAAGGTTTGGGGCACTTAGCTTTATTTATTTCAAGAATATCACGAGGTACAATGTATGGCTAAGTAGCCTCGCTGAACAGCCTTATTTGTAAAGTAGGGTAGAAAAGGCGCAGTTGCGCGACGTTCCAGGGATTGGAGTATGCGACTCCGCTCTCTAAGTCTTTAAGGCGATAGGCGCCACCTAGGATTACTTCGGTAATCATATAAGGACCTTCCCAAGGGGACTCGAGCTTGAGGTGCCCTTGTTGCTTCAGTCGCAGGACCAGATCACTTTCGACAAAGGATCTGGGGCATAGCCTTCTACTATGGTAGTTGCGGAGGTTCTGCTGGTAGATCATGGATCTCTCCGCTGCAATGTCGCGTGCCTCATCGAGGAGGTTGACGGATTCTTCGAGTGTAAGAGTTGATTCTGTCTAGCTGTATGCTACTACCCGTGGGGCTTTGTAGCACACTTCTGCGGGTAGTACCGCCTCGGTACCGTGTACCATGAAGAACAGAGTGTAGCGTGTGGCGTTGTTTGGAGTTGTGCGCAGGCTCCATAGTACTGATTGCAGCTCATCAAGCCAGCAACCAGCAGCTCTTTTGAGTGGTCGAAGGAGCCTTTTCTTGATCCCGCTACAGATGAGGCTGTTGGCCTTTTCGACTTGACCGTTGGTCTGGGGGTGCGCCACTGATGCGTAGCTGATGTTGATTCCTAGTTTTTCATAGAAGCCCTGGAATTCATTTGAGGTGAAGTTTGTTCCGTTGTCGGGGATGATGTTGTGTGGCACCCTGAACCGGAAGACGGTGGACTCGAAGAATTTGACTACGCGGGCTCCTGATTGGTTTGTCACCGGCATGGCCTCAATCCATTTGGTGAATTTGTCGATTGCGACTAGGAGATAGACGTATCCTCTAGGTGAAGACTTATGGAGCTTGCCGACCATGTCGAGTCCCCATTGCACGAAAGGCGAAGCCACTTGTAGTGGCCTGAGCTCTGTGCCAGGTGCGTGCGGCTTGTCCGCGAATCACTAGCAGGCGTTGTAACACTGGACGATGTCCTTGGCGTCATGCATTGCCGTTGTCTAGTAGAATCCATCTCGTAGAGCTTTGGCGACGAGGGCGTGACTGCCGACGTGTTTCCCGCAAGTGCCTTCATGTATGTCAAGGAGGATGGCTCTTCTTTCCCTTTTGGAGACGCACCGCTGAAGGACTCCCGCGATGATGCGCTTGTACATTTCGCCATTGATGAGGGCGAATGCCTTGGATCGTCGCGCTATATGACGCGCATCAGTCAGGTCATCTGGCAGCCTTTTGCTGAGCAAGTTTGTGATGCATGGTTGCGTCTAGTATGGCTCGATCATGATGACTTCCATGGGGCCTTCGAGTCCTATGTCTGTGTCAGGGGGATGATCCGCAGGTACCCCAACCGGATAAGAACCAAGCAGTCGGATCAGCACAGCCGGACAGGGCAAGTCAGGCCGGCTACCGTGCGGTAGCCAGATCAGCAAGAAGTAGCCGGCTATGACGACGTAGCCGGACCCAATCAGAGAGACAGGACGACGTGCGTATCAGTGCACGGTATGCCCTGTACGCTGACAAGACTGGCAACCACCCGGCCATACCGAAGACTTTGCGGGGATGACGTAGGAATAGTGGCCCGGAGCTGACGACGGGCTCACACGGCGTCCACTGTGCCCACGACAGCCATACCGCTCATACTCCGATGAGACATACCATACCGGACACTGTAGATGACCAGCCGGCTGGGACCCGCATGTGGGGCCCGCCAGTCAGATTGGCCAGTGAGACCATTGCCTCTCTGCCTATATAAGGAGAGGCGAGGCCTCAGTAGAAAGGGTTGGTCTGATAGCATTTAAGGCAGTAGCTAGCAAATACAGCTCGAGGAGCACTTGTAGTTCGTATATCCCACATAGTCAGATCCGGCAGGAGTAGGAGCTTTACCTCACCACGAGGGCTCCGAACCTGGGTACTTCCTGTGTCCAACCACGCTTTCTTTTATCCAATCCCGCCTGCGGACGCCATCGATAGCTTCCCTAATAGTCCCCACACCTCTATCTAACCTCTTCAGGTACTGCCGTTCCCAATACAACGACAGTTGGTGCCCACCGTGGGGCAAGATGGCTTTGACCAGAGTCACGTTCCGCACGGGACCCTGCACTTCAGCCGGTGAATGCGTGGCCTCCGGCCTGGTGCTCACGCTCAGGAAGTTCGACTGCGTCATCGACAACGCTTCCTGCTTCGTCGGAACCTCCTTCCCGCCGAGCGGCACCGTCCTGCTATTCGGTGATCTCACTGTCTACGTCGCCACCGTTCCGGAGCGTTTCCCTAGGGAAATCGTCTCTGTCGTGGAGCTGCCGCGCCCGGGCGGTAGCGCCTCCGCCGCATCCTGCGGCGTGGAGGTCCTGATGGCCGGCTCCAGCTCTCATCCCCGCCAGCCGCGGGAGCAAGGCGCGAATGTCATGGTGGTGTCACGGCAGATGCCATGGATAGGCTAAAGGTGGGGACTAATACACGCTAGGGGAATCTAGGGAGGGATAGTGAAGTGATTCTCCACAGAGAAGTTTGTATTGATTTCCTCCCAAGGTTATAAGTGCTCCTAGAGCTGTATTGGCAAGAGGAGGAAGAAGGAGCTCTCTTACTCTCACCCACAGATCACACCTGAAACCCTAGCCCAAAACAGAATAGCAGAGAGACCAACCCCTCCTACAGAAGCCCTAGCCACCCTTTTATAGGGGAGGCTCGGTTCCTGCCTAGGGCATACGTGGAGGCATATTCCTAAGAGTATGCAATATGCCTCCTCCCAAAGTGGCAAGCCGACTGGGGTGCTTTTTCCCCCGCGTCACACATGCTTTAGCTACGTGAGCCTCTGCGGCGCCCGCGTCAGCCGACATGGGCACCGTCACCCTTGTCGGCCACGCCCCGGTGGTCCTGTCCTTGCTCGCTTCGCTCAGGTAGTGCGTACCGAGGCTTCTTTTGACCAGCAAGATTCCTTCCTTCTCCTAGAAGCCAATCATGACCCGGATCACAGCTGACCCGGGCACCCCTGTTCCTGCGTACATGTAAACATACACTTCTGACTTACTGCGTAAGTCGGTTGAGACAATGTTAGGCGAACGCCCCTGGTCCGGGTTACTCCATGATCCAGCCCGCCTTGAGGTGACCCGGCCAGCATTCGCTTTGGCCTTGCTGAACCTCGGCTAACTCAGCCCTTATACCCCGGCATGACCCTACCCGGGGGTATCCCCCCAACATTAGTCCCCGAAGCTAGTGCGGTCTTAGCTGCCTTGGCCGCTGAGGCCACATCAGGTTCAATCTTGTGCCCCGGTCGCTATTGCCGAGCTATCTCTTTACCTCGGATTTTATGGATTTACGTTCCCTTCGCACATCTCAAGTTTTCACTTGCCGGCCGGGTTACCACAGTTCCATCCGGGTCTTGCTTCCTTCTCTCATACGCTAACCCATGTGAAGGGTAATCATTATGTTGTCTTATTTTAAGGGCCTGCGCAGTAACCGCCGCAGTAACTGTCAGTTATCACTCTGCACGGGTCACGTCATGCCTGCCTCCTCGTTTATCGCATCAGCGCGTCGCGTCACTGGATTCTCTCCGCCCTGTGGTCCTCCGTGTGGTTCCCCACTGATTGGTCCGGACGGGTGATACACGGCCACTGCGTGTGGCCGGTCCACAGGACGCGATCCCACTCACCCCCGGTGGGAGTGGTTAAATAGCGGAGGGGTGCGTCCCTTAGGATTTTTTCCCCTCCGCACCCATCTGCCCGTTGCTATTCTTCTCCGTCTTCCTCGCGACCGCGCCGCCACCAGCACTGCCTAAATAGCAGCGTCGCCGCCGCGCTTCTCCGTCGCACCTCTGCGACGCAAATTTCTCGCTACGGGTCCTCGCCAATCTCGGCCTCTGTCCCCCGCCGCCTCTAGCTCTGGCGAGGGCCTCGAGGACTAGATGACGGAAGAAGAACTCATCGTTGCTGAACAAGAGATGGAGGAGGACGCCGCGGCGGCGGACCGCGGTGCATGGGCCGGTTCCTGGGTCTGCCAGGACGACCTGGACTGGCTCTACCAGACCAGACGCATCCCCGCCGGCGTAGCCGCTCGCCTTCCTTCTAACGAACTGGCCCCCTCACCCAATCCGGGCGAGTTCGTCGTGTTCTTGTCCCATTTCCAACGGGGCTTCGGTTTGCCGGTGAGTGACTTTTTCCGGGACTGGCTCGGTACGTACCAACTCCAGCCGCACCACCTTCCAACCAACGCCATCACCTCTCTCTGCTTTTGCTTCTACGATCGAAGGCTACGCCAGACTATGGCCCACGGAGGAGCTATGGATCCGGTTCTTTGCCCTTCGTCGCAATGTCATTCCCAACATCCATGCTGATCCGGAGGACAAGTGGCTCACTCAATTCGGAGCGGCCTCCATTTCACCCCGGAGGTTTTCCGTCTTTCCCCGAGTCACCGGGTTAGAATCTTGCAAAGGGTGGGCCCAGACCTTCTTCGATGTCCGGAATACGGGCACTGAAGACTTGATCCGGTTGCTTCGCTACACTCCGGGTCCACCTAATCCGGATCTGTGGGATGAGATCCCCAAGAAGCCCACAGCCTTGGCCAACCAAGTGAACAAAAGGTTCTCGGAACTGAAGGAGCTCGGGCTACGCAACGAGGATGCCATGATCACTTTTGTGCGTAACCGAATCTCACCCCTCCAGAAGCGTACCCACAAGGTGTGCCACATGAGTTTTGGCCGTGATCCTAACCGGACCTCATCCTTCGAGCTGAGCAACACGGAGATTTACCGCCAGGTTAAGGCTCTCTTCACCACTCACAAGGACTTCTCCACTGAGTGGACATGGGGGATTGAGCATTTCTGCCATGACCGGCTTCCTCCCATGGTGAGTTTCATGTTGTAGACTTACTCCGGACTAATTACATGTCATTTATTGTTGCATTTTTGACTCTTTTGTTCGTTCTTTTCCTCAACAATTCTTTCAGCCGACCCTTGAGGACGGCACCGATCTGACCCTTAAGTGGGCGCCAGACCGGGAGACTCCGGATGAGGAAGAGCCAGACCAGGAGATGTTCCTCCCCATGAATGACGCCACGAAACGACCCACGGGTAAATCCTCTTCTATTAGAGATTGGCCCGATGATGAAGATGACTCGGATATCGAGGTGATTGAACCTTTTGAAGCTGTCCCCCTTTCTTTTGCTTTTCCGCCATCAGCTCACCCCGGCGGTCATATCCACGAGGATCCCCCTCTCTCTACGGGCGAACCTGTTCCGGTGGCATCGAAGAAGAAACGCGTGGCTTCTTCAAGTTCTTCCTCCGGACCTTCCCAGCCCATTAAAAGGCGAAAGAAGTCCGGAGACAAGACTGCCTCCAAACCAGCAGGCAAGGCCCCAGCACGAAGGGCTCGGAAACCCAAGGAGGCCGAAACCTCGGATGCGTAAGTCATTTTTTCTTCTGTAACTTGTTCTTCCTTACTTCGTCGTAATTTTTCTTCTGACATTATTTGATTTTGCAGGGGTCCGGTGGAGGTCCCTCAAAGTGGATCTAGCATCTCTTCACCTCTCCGACCTAGCCCTTCTCCCTGTCGTGATGACGAGTCACGCCCGCTGAGCCCTATTCGAGAGGGTTCTGCGGCCGCTCCGGGTTCAGCTCCACCTCGGCAAGAGGAGGGTAACCTTGGAGCAGGGGAGACCGGCCTAGCCGGAGCAACGGCATCCACCGCCTCGACAACGCCTCAACCAGCAGCCACTAAGGCTACTTCGGCTCCAGCACCAGTTCCAGTACCAGTAACCAGACCAGCAACTAGACCAGCACCAACTCCAACCTCGGCATCAACACCAACTCCGGCAGCGAAAGCTTCAACGCCGGCACCAAGTCCAGCAGCGAGAGTACCAGCGCCTAGTTCCTCTGCATCTTCCGAGTCTTCTCAACCTCGGCAAGGAGCTACCCCGGCAATTTCTAAGGGGAAAACTACTGCTACGGCTTCCTCTACCCAGCAAGCCAAGGGCAAGAAAACTTCAGACGCTGCCAATCCCACTGCCGTCGAGTCTGGGCAGCGCACCCTTGTGTCAATGCTCCCCAAGAAAACACCAGCAGCAAAGGACGCGCCTGTCGAGTCAACCGATGCCCAGCAGTTGGTTCTGCACACCAGCCCCGCCCTTGCCTTGGTGGAGAGGAAAGAAGCACATGCAAAGGGCTTGGTGACGCCCCATATGCCCACCGGTGAACGGTACCCTCCGAGCCTGATGGAATTTGTTATGAATTGGAACAAGGCCGAGATAGTTCAGTATTCCGATTTCCCGGAAAAGTTCGGCCCTGCCGAGTTTTCCGCTCAGATGAACACAGCGGCAAAGGCAATTAACCTCGCTGGGCGAATGATGGAGGTACGTCGTTTCCCCTTTACAAGTTGTAGATAATAACCATTAGTCCCCGAGCCTCCGGGGGAGTAACTTGTTACTCGGCCGGATCCTCTTTTAGAAAACTAACGTAGCTCCATGAGAACTTCGAATACGCACACACCTAGAGCCGGGTTAAGTTCCACTTGGCCCGGATTTTAGTATACTTCAAATATGCACACACCTAGAGCCGGCTTAAGTTCCACTTGGCCCGGATTTTAGTACACTTCGAATATGCACACACCTAGAGCCGGGTTAAGTTCCACTTGGCCCAGATTTTAGTATACTTCGAATGTGCACACACCTAGAGACGGGTTAAGTTCCACTTGGCCCGGATTTTAGTAGACTTTGAATATGCACACACCTAGAGCCGGGTTAAGTTCCACTTGGCCCGGATTTTAGTACACTTCGAATATGCACACACCTAGAGCCGGGTTAAGTTCCACTTGGCCCGGATTTCAGTACACTTCGAATATGCATCAAGCTGACTTAAGTTTCTGTATCCCCTTTTAGGTGACCACCAACCGCCGGGGTGCTGAGTTCCAACGCTTGCTGGATACCCACAAGAATCTACACACAAAGCAGGCTGCACTTATTGCGGAATACGAGAAGAGGGCTAGATTTATTCCTTAACGCTCCTTCGTTTTGCTTCATTTTCCATTGCCGGACTAACCTGATTGTTCGGTTTCCGCAGCTGGGGTGGAGGCTGAGAACAAGATAATACGGAAGAACTTGGAGCAGATCAAGGGTACGTCCTTTTTGTCTGTCTATACCGTGCTTTCCATCGGCTTTTCCTCTTTGGCTCGGCAAACATTCATACCTCGGCACTGCCGGGCCAACACACTATTTCAGCATCGCTTGAGGATAGTGTGCCCATGCCTGATATGATGCTGCATTTTCTCGAACAAGCAGGGCAGCACCAAGCCGAGCTAAAGAAGAAAGATGATGAGCTCGCCCTCCTCCGGACCAAAGACGATGAGATAGCCAAGCTAAAGGCTGAGATGGCTAAGATGAAGGCGCAGCACCAAACCGAGCTAAAAAAGGCTGGCCAGGACTACACCGAAGAACGTGAGCGCCTCAAACTCCAAAATGCTAAGGACCGTGAGCTTCTTCAGGAAGCCGAGGTCAAACTTGAGTCGGCGAATGCTGAGCTTGAGCAGCTTCGGAAGAGGCGTGATGCTTGTACCAAGGAACTGACCCGGATTCACAGCCACATCTCACGTAATTTCTTTTCCCTTATCCGCCTTTTTCCCCGGGTTACTTCATACTTCTTGTTTTCTCAACTTCGTCCTTTGCCTTGTTCCCCATGCCACTTTCCAGAGGGTACTGCTATTGCAAGTGCTGCTGTTGCCAATTTCCGCCGAGAAAGGGGTACTCCCGTCGCTCCTGACGGTGAGAGCATTCCCTTTGACATGAAGGACCTATTGGTCAGCCTGTCGTCTCGCGTGGAAATTATTAAGAACTACGGCAAAGATCTCCTTGATGTTTCAATCCGAGTCTTCAACACTTTCTGGCCCACTGATGACGCTCCGGAGAGAGTTACACATCTCGCTGAAAAGCTTTCGGAAATTGAGACCTAGCTCGACCTCTGGAGAGAGTCCGCTGGACGTGCCGCAGCTGATACCATCCTTCACCACATTCTGACGTGGTATGAGAAGATATATCTCAGCCTCCTCACACGTCTGCGCACAGGATCCAAATGGACAGACGACCCGGAGTGGGTAGCTCGGCGCCAGGCTTGCGCCCACAGCCTCATCGAATATGCCCCCATTCACGAATGGACTGAGGGTCCGAGCTTTCTGGAAGTCGCTGGCGAAGAAGAAGTTGAGAACGTTGAAGATGACTTGGGTGAGCACGAAGAGGACACTGCCTAGGATATCGAAGAGGGCGACGATGATGCTGAACTTCCTCCCGCTGCTCCTTAAGTAAAAACACTTGAAAATTTATGAGATCCCCGGTATGCCGGGTGGAATTGTATTTCAAACACATGTGATATTTTGCTACTAAGTGCTTATGCCGGAGTAACTTGGGCGTAGTTCCCGAGTTCCTTTTTCTTGTTCATTCAATCTTTTGGCTCGGATTGTGTCTACCTTGATTCGGTTTTATAACTTACGAATTCGAGCTTCAAAATTGTTTTAACAATACTGGGAAACTTTTAGACTTAGCTCAAAAACAAACTGCATAATAACTTGAAGATAAATACAGGGTTAGTCCGAAAAACAAACGTCGGCTTGAATAAATTCTTTCCCTTAGTCGTTTTTCATGTGCTACGCAATTCCAAACTTGTTCTCTTGCTTGCCATGAAGCTAATTCTTGTTGGACAGCAGCAAGCCAAAGAGTTGGGTTTTTGGTGCTCACACACTACTAATCCGAATTAAGTAGAATAACTTATTCCAGCTGATGCACAGAAAACAACAAACATTATTAAGGCAGTCCCCGAGTTACTGCTCGAGGTGCCAATATTCCATTGATAAACTTATTGCCGACATACATACCGACATATGAGATAACTCGGATACATACACTCTTTAGTTAAGTGTAGAAAGGACGAAGTAGAGCTATATTCCATGGTCGCTTAGATTCCTCTCCGGACCTGTCCGCCTTGTTCTTTTCCTGTGGCTTTGCATCTATGAGATAGTAAGAATCATTGTGCAATGCTTTGCTCACGATGAATGGCCCTTCCCATGGGAGGGATAATTTATGCATTCCAGTAGTACGTTGTACCAACCGGAGCACCAGATCGCCTTCCCGAAAGACTCGGGGGCACACTTTCCGGCTATGATAGCGTCGGAGATTTTGCTAATATATGGCGGATCTGGACAGTGCCAGTTCTCTCGCTTCTTCCAGCAGATGAACATCATTTTGCTGGGCTTCTTGCACTTCGGCTTCTGTGTATTGGGTGACCCTAGGCGAATCATGCTCTATGTCGGCTGGTAATACAGCTTCTGCCCCATATACCAGAAAGAACGGCGTATAGCCTGTTGATCGATTCAGAGTTGTTCTTAAGCTCCACAGTACCGCTGGTAGTTCTTCTATCCAGCACCCCACTGATCTTTGCAGTGGCTCAATGAGCCGGGGTTTTATCCCGGATAATACTAATCCGTTGGATCTTTCCACTTGTCCGTTCGATGCGGGGTGGGGTACCGAGGCTACGTCCAGCCGGATCCTCTTATCCCGGCTGAAACGCGCAAATGCTCCTTCCGCAAAATTGGTGCCATTATCAGTTATGATACTGTGAGGGTAGCGTATCTCAAGATGATATCTTTGAGAAACGTTACGGCCATAGCTCCATCACATTTTCTTATAGGCTTTACCTCAATCCACTTCGTAAACTTATCCACCATTACCAGAATGTGAGTCATATTTCCCCTTGCTGGTTTGAACGGGCCAACCATATCCAAGCACCATACAGCAAATGGCCAAGTGATTGGGATGGTCTTGAGTTCCGACATTGGCATATGTGTCTTGGTAGCGTACCTCTGACAACCATTACATTTTCTCACCAGATCTTCCGCTTGCTCTAAGGCATTTGGCCAGTAGAATCTGTGCCGAAAGGCTTTTGCTACCAAGGCTCAGGATGAGGCATGATGGCCGCACTCCCCCTGATGTATATCTCAGATGATTTCAAGCCCTTCTTCCAGGTCAACACACCACTGGAGGACATTGGTCACACTTCTTTTTTATAGCTCGGAATTGATGATCGTGTAGGCCTTTGCCCTCCTCTGTGTTTGCCTGGAAAGCACCTCCTCAGTGGGTAACATTCCATCTTTCAGGAATTGAAATATAGGTAGTGCCCAAGCCGGTATTGGTCACCCGGGGAACACATCCTCGTCTATCTCCATCTGATCTACCGGCATAACTTCGACGGGATCACGCTGAATAGTCCCCGGGTCTTGCGAAGCAGTCCCCGGGTTTGCCGAGGCAGTCCCCGAGTTTCGCGCACCAGTTCCTGTGTCCACGTCCATGGGCACAGCTCCGGATTCGGTGTCCTGCGGGACGTAAATTGACTCGGATTCTGGGGAAGGCCTGATCGATGGTTTCTTGAGGTGCTCTAACGATACACCAAGTGGAATTGCTTGTCTGGTTGACCCGAGCTTTGACAGCATGTCGGCAGCCTCATTTTCCACCCGGGGTACATGATGAAACTCGCATCCCTCAAAGTAACCAGATATCTTCTGCACATGAAATCTGTATAGTGCCATGTTTGGATCAAGGGCGTCCCACAGTCCGGACACTTGCTGCACCACAAAATCCGAGTCGCCAAAGCATATGATCCGACGTATGCCAACTTCTTTTGCTACCTTGAGCCCATGCACAAGTGCTTCATACTAAGCGACATTGTTTGATGCCGTGAAATGGATCTGCAGCACATATTTCAACTGGTCCTTTTTTGGCGATGTGAGTACCACTCCGGCACCTAGCCCGGTTTTGGTTTTTGATCCGTCAAAGTGCATTCGCCAATAGTTCGGATCAGGAAGTGGTGGTTCGTACTGCACCTTGGCCCAGTCCACGAAAAAGTCCACGAGGTCGGAACATCCGCTCCCCCGCAGCCTCGGAACCCAGTGGAGGATGCCATTGATCGGCTCTTGACGCCGGTTAACCTCGGGGATAACCCGGAGGAAGCGGAGGCCAACTTCACCATGGAGAGACAGATCCTCCTCCAGGAGGACATGGAGCTGGCGGCAGCCCGCAAGCAACTCGAGATCACCCAACACGAGTACGACGCGCGCACGGCTTCACTCCGGCTACCGTGGAGCCAAGCCGGCGTGGCCAGGTGCGACGCCGAGGCAGCGAGCTAGGCAGTAGGATGGAGAAGGATGGGGAACTGGATCCCGCACCGCCCTCATCCGGCCCACCTACAGCACGCCCATCAAGAACCTGCGCGCGGCACGAGCCGCGGCAGAAGAACTCCCTAATCTGGAGGGCGAGGAGCGAGCCCGCCAGCATGCTCGCGTGCAGGAGCTCCTCCGCATCGCGAACGAGCAGGCGGATGCTAACCGGCAGATGCAGGACGACCCCAGCTACTCCAGGTGGAGAAAGCCACCTGCCAATAGCAGGGGCGTGCCACGCGACACCCAGCAGGCATCCTCCCCTCAGTCGGCTAGGGCCCGCAGCAGGCGTCGTAGCTCTGGCAACAAGGTCCAGCCGCGCCAGGAGCAGACGGTGAACAGCAACCCGCCGCCTCCCCCTCCACCAACCGGAGCGCCCAGAACAGCCGGGTCCCGTCTCTCGGGCCAGGTGGGAGTGCCCAACCCGGACTGTCCGGATGCCCGTGACCGCATCGAACTCCTCGCTCAAGCGTGCGTCACGGAGGAGGAAGACTCTACCGGTCTAGTTTGCTTCGGACCCTGCATCCGGAACGAGCCGTTTCCAGACAAATTCTCCCTGCCTAGGGACACCCCCAAGTACGACAGCAGCATGAAGCCGGAAGACTGGTTGACCGACTATGCTACAGCAGTCGGCATCGCCCATGGGAACAAGCGCACGGCCGTGTGCTATGTCCCCCTCATGCTAACCGGATCGGCAAGGATGTGGCTCAACAGCCTTGCGCCCAACAGCATCAATGCCTGGCCTGACTTCGAGAAGGTGTTCGTCCGCAACTTCAACGGCACGTACAAACGCCCAGGTCACCCGTGCGACCTGCCCTTGTGCGTCCAGGGCGACCGCGAGAACCTCGCCAAGTGGATGGAGCTGCGCAACACCTACGAGGGCATCCTGGAGAGCCAGGCCATCAGTTTCTTCATCGAGGGTTACCGAGAAGGCACCATGCTTCGCCACTGGCTACTGTGTGACGAGCCGAAAACCATGGCAGAGCTCATGATGGTTGCGGACCAGTACGCCACGGCAGATGCCGCCATGAAGAAGCCCCTCCAAGTAAATGCGGACGGGCGCCTGACTGCCACGGAGCCGGCTCGCGACCGACCGAGCAATCCGGCTGGAGAAGCCGGATCCTCCTGACGCCACGACAACGACAACCGGTTCCATGGGGACCGCCAGGCCGGACAACAGAAGCCTCGCTACCACGCGCGGCAGGTCAATGCTGTGGAGGGCGCGCCTGATGCGCCGGCTAATGAGGCAAGAAGGCAGAAGCAAGGCTCACCTTCGACCAGATGTTTGATGGCCCGTGCAAGTGGCATAGCGGTCCCTTCAAACCGGCTACGCACACCACTCGGAACTGCAGCTGGACCCGCCAGCTAAAGGACCAGGGCAACCAGCCTCGTCTCCCCTCCCCCTTCGGGTGGACCTCCACCACCGGCTAGAGGATCCGGCAATGATGGTAATGGCGGCAACAACAACAACGGCTACCCCCAGCCGCACGCCGCCTACCACATCTTCGAGACGGAGCAGGACGACAAGCACAGCCGCAGGCGACGCTCCAAGGAGGTCAATGCCATCGTCTCTCTGGTCCCTCAGTACCTGAACTGGTCGGAAACCCCCATCACCTGGAGCCGGGCAGACCAGCCTGAGCATCTGCCAAGTCCCAGGGGCTACGCCATGGTGCTCGACCCCCTCATCGTCTCCAATGCGCGTACCTGCCGATTCTCGCGTGTCCTCATCGACGGAGGCAGCAGCGTCAACCTCCTCTACCAATCCTCACTAGAGAAGCTGGGCATTCACGAAAGCGACCTGCGCCCGACCACCACGACGTTCCACGGCGTACTGCCGGGGCCAGCCTGCGCCCCGCTGGGGCAAATCCAGCTGGACATCATCTTCGGGACCGAAGGAGAACTTCCGCCGCGAACCAATCTGGTTCGAGGTGGTAAACCTGACGAGCTCCTACCATGCTCTCCTTGGGCACCCCGCCCTCGCCAAGTTCATGGCCATCCCCCACTACGCGTACCTCAAGATGAAGATGCCGAGACCCCACGGTGTAATCACCGTCACCGGCTGCTTCAGGCGGTCGATGGAGTGCGCCTCAGCCGGTTCAAACTGGCAGAGGCCCTCATCATAGCCGAAGAAAAGCGCGTGATCATGCGCAATGTGGCCATGGCCCAGCAGGACATTCCGGCTAGCAGCAAACCGGCTGGAGAAGGAGCTTTCCAGCCGACAAAGGAGACGAAGAGGAGCCTTCTCGACCCCTTCGACCCGACTAAGTTCCTCACCATTGGTGCCGACTTGGACAACAAATACGAAGGCGCGCTCGTCGACTTCCTCCGTGAGAATCGGGACATCTTCGCATGGTCCCCCAAGGACATGCCGGGTGTGCCGAGGGAGTTCGCCGAGCACTCACTTCATGTGCGTCCGGATGCCAAGCCGGTCAAGCAACATCTACGCCGGTTCACAGAGGAGAAGAGGAAGATAATCGGTGACGAGATGACCCGGCTCCTTGCAGCCGGGTTCATCATGGAAGTATACCACCTGGACTGGTTGGGAAACCCAGTCCTGGAGCTAAAGAAGAACAAGACCTGGCGCATGTGTATCGACTACACCAGCCTGAACAAGGCGTGCACGAAAGACCCCTTTGCCTTGCCCCGTATCGATCAAGTCATCAATTCCATGGCCGGCTGTGATTTGTTGTCTTTTCTAGATTGCTATTCCGGGTACAATCAGATCCGGCTAAACCCGGCTGATCAGATTAAGACATCATTTATCACCCCCTATGGGGCTTTCTGCTATGTAACCATGCCTTTCGGTCTAAAGAATGCAGGCGCCACCTATCAGTGATGCATGCAGAAATGCTTGCACTCGCAGATAGGCCGAAACGTGCATGCTTACGTGGACGACATGGTCATCAAGACCAAGGAGAAGCGCACCCTCCTCGAGGATCTAGGAGAGACATTTGGCAACCTCCGCCAGTACCGGATGAAGCTAAACCCAGAGAAGTGCGTCTTCGGCTAAGGGCGTTTAGCTGGCCGTTCGGAGCCCAGGTGAGGGCAAGGGCAGGAGCAGGAGAAGACAAGAAAGATTTGAAGCACATGGCTATGCCAGCTAATCCGAATCTCGGGGGCTACACCTAGTGGGTGCGCTCGCGCGCCCCCACTAGAATGTTAGTTTCCCCGGCTGAAGGCATTCAGCCAGTGAAAGTAGCCGACTAAAGCGAGCCTAATCGGACAAAGTTAGAGGACTTGGGAAAAATAAGGAAGATTCGAAGCACCTGGCTACGCCAGCTACTCCGAATCTCGGGGGCTACACCCAGTGGGTGCGCTCGCGCGCCCCCACTAGAATGGTAGTTCCCCCGGCTAGAAGGGCGTAGCCGGGAAAAGTTAGCCAGACAAAGTTAGTCGGCAAAATATAAAAAGAAAATTCAAGGCACAAGTTAAAGGAAACTCAAGAGTTCAACATTAACAAGCAAAAAGGAGACGAAGCTCCCACAAGTTACCCGGCACCAGAGATAGCCGGTACAGACAGACAAGTTTTACGCATATCTAAGACAAGCCAAATACACCCGGCATCCTGGGGCAGTGACTAAGTGGCAGGACCCTTGCCGTGAGGAAGATCTTGGCCGGCGGAAGCTTCGGGCGGAGGAGGCGGCGCGGAGCTCGATCCGGTTCCGGCGCTAGTGGACGGTGGCACCGGGCCCTCCACATCAGGAGTACCGACGGACTCCGAGTCGGTGAGCACCTCGTCGGGATCGACGTAGTCGGCGATCTTGATGGCAGATCCGCGGAGCTCCGGATGGGCTTGGCGGATGGCGGCAAGATCGACTCCGGCACGGAAGCCACCATCGATCTTCTCGATGCGGGCGTCCTTGTACCAGGAGAGCATGAGGGCCAGGGCCATCTCCGCTCCGGCTCACGCTGCCAAGTCCCGCAGCCGGTCCATCGCAGCCGGCACCTCTCCCACCTTCACAGCCAGCTGCGCCATCGTCTCCGAAACCGGAGCCTCCGGCCACATGAAGGAGAAGACATCCCGCACCGCTTGACGAAGCTTGGCAGCTTCTTCGCCAAGAAGGACGACGATCTCCTGGTCCGTCGGCTGCGCTCCCGGCCAGTTCTCTTGCAGCTGGTTGTAGGCCAGCAGGTCTATGCCTGGGTAAAAGGCTGTCAGAAAAAAGGGTCAGATTCGGCTACCAGATCCGGAAAGAAAACAAGACGGAAGAAGGAACTTACCCTTAGCCGTGTGGCTGACCTACATCAGCTCCTACACTAGAGCCTTCTCCTTGGTCGCCAGCCGTTTGATCTCCCTCTCTTGGTCCTTGTTTTGGGCCTCGAGAAGGGTGAAGGCTTCGGTCCGGCTAGCGAGCGAGGCGTCGCGCTCCTTGATGGTGGCCTCCAGACTGCCTACCATCGCGTGCCAATCCCTATTCTGCAGCCGCAGAGTGAAATTGGACTTGCTCAGCCAGTCGTTCGCTTTCTTCAAGCGATCGATCTCGCGCTGAGCGCACACCAGGATGGCTGCAGCAAAACCGGCTATCAGTAAAAAAAAAAGAAGAAGCAAAGACGGATGAAGCGAACTTACTCTGGGAAGTCCCATTGGCGGCGGCAAGCTTCTACTCCAGCGACCGGTTCCTGCGGGCTGTGACATCCAGCAGACGGATCTCCTTCACCGCAAGCTCCAGCGTGGCGGCAAGGTCCGACAGCGAGGCGGCGGAGGAGGCATCATCATCCACGGCGTTGACAGCCAGGGACTCCTTCGCAGCAACTACCGCCGTCCTCCACTCCTCCCCAGGCTCCTCGTCGGAGTTGTCATTGCCAACAACGACGAGCTCCTTGTCGGCAGCCTCCCGCGCACCCGCAGAAGAGCCATCCGGCTAGGAGGACTCCGCTTCCGGCTAGGGACCTTCTGGTTCGGCGGAGGCAGCCGGTTCAGCCCGAGGGGGAGGCGGAGGTGGCACCATAGAAGAAGGAGGGGCGATGGCTGGCGTAGTCGTGGCATGGGGCGGCGACCCGGTCGGCGCTCGTGCCGGGCTCACGACTTCGAAAGAGACCAGTGTGCTAAGAAGAAGGAGGAGAAGGCAAAGGCAAATAAACCAAAGGCAGAAAAAGAAGAAAAAAGGGAAGCAGACAGAAAACGCCGAAAGAAAAAGGGGGAGAAGGAACATACCCCGGCACAACTGGGGGCGGCCCCTTCTTCCGGCCGAGACGGCTTGGCGGCAGGGTTCTGGACCGGCTCCTCCGTCATGGGCCGGCGGGAGCCAGAACGACTGGAGCCGCTCCCGCCAGCCTCGCCGTCCGTTGCGGAGCGCGTCTCCGGATCCACGGTCGGCGCGGCCTCCTCCTCCTCGTGAACCTCCGCGTGCGGGTCGGTAGTCGGCTCATCATTCCGGCTGGGAAAGGCATCGCCATCCCCGTCCGACTCCTCGCCGGACCGCTGAGCACGCGGCTCGGGCAACTCAGGCATGAACTCCTCAAGGGGAGCCTCACCCTCCTCGCGCAGGAGGCAAGCGAAGATCTACCAAATAAAAGAAGTGAGTCGGACAGAACAAAAAACGCAAGAAGAACAAAATGAAGTTTCCAGCTATAAGAACTTACCCAGGGCACGTGGTTCTCCCGGCTGTAGGGCGCCAGAATGAACTTCCAGTTCTCCGGCAGCCGCTCCTTAGTGATCGTCCACACCCACTCCTTCAAGTTGTGGTAGCGGGGATCGCGGCGCGACAGTCGGATCGGGTCCAGTCGGCCGGAGTAGTAGCATATTTTGTGTGCTCGCTGCTACAACGGCATCATCAGCCGGGACATCCAGCTGAGGGTGATGTCCAGGCCCGTTAGCCGGCAGGTGACGATGGAGCACATGCGCTGCAGCATCACGTCCGTCTCCGCCTTGTCACCATGGATCTTCAGCTCCCAGTTCTGCCGGCTGGACTCGACATCCTGGAAAGCCGGAAGATTTATCCGGTCAATGTTGGTGACATTCTTGACGTAGAAGTACGACTGCTGCCACAGCCGTACCGTGTCCTGAAGCAAGAACTTGGGGTAGCCGGATTGGGAGCGGGAGTAGATGGAGGCGCCGCCGCAGGCGACTAGCGGCCCCTTCGTGTACTGCACCTGCGGCCGGACTCGGAAGAGCCGGCAGAAGAGCCCAAGATCCGGCTGGATCCCGACGTAGCTCTCGCAGAACGCCATGAAATGCACCAACGTCCCGATTGCGTTGGCGCCGAGGTGGTGGAGGTGGAAATCGAAGAAGGCGAGAAACGTCAAGAAAAAGGGTTGCACCGAAAGGGAAAACCCGCGCGCCTGGTGGGAGAGGAAGATGACGCGCTCCCCCTCCACCGGGTGCGGCGACACCTCCCCTATCGGCGCCAACCGCACCGCCACCTCCTCTGGCGGCGGAAGAACACGGGTGGCGCGATACTTCGCGATGTGGTCCTCGGTGATGGAGGAGCCGCACCAAGCCCCATGGTCGGCGGCCATCTCCGACTGACAGGGAGGAGTGGCGACAGAAGAGTGGCGGTGGCCCGTAGCGACGACGACGACGAGCGGGCGGCACAGAAGGCAAGGGCGCAGAAGCAGGAGCACGTGAGGGAGGAGGAGACTGCAGCGGGGGAGTGAAGGAAAGGAACCGCCTCCCCCGCGGCGTCCGTTTAAAGGGCCGGAAGGGCAACCGTCAACGGAGCCACGTGGCGCGCATCCGGACGTCCCTCACCCCAACCGTCGGCCAGATCCCGTGTGCCGAAGCAGGATGCGCAGAAGATCCCGGAGCAGGAACCGAAGCGCCGGACAGCGGTTTCCTAAGGCGATGTACGACAGGACGTTACGCTGCCCGCCGCAGAGCAATGATGGCGCGTGCACGCGTGGCCGACGTCAGCGCTGACGTTACGAGTAGCACAACCGCCAAGCACAGCCGGACACAAATTCAAAAACAAGAAGGAGCGCGCGCACATTTCGCCTAAGGGCGGAATCCACACGCGCTCGGGGGCTAGTGTCAGGGGGATGATCCCCAGGTACCCCAACCGGACAAGAACCAAGCAGTCGGATCAGCACAGCCGGACAGGGCAAGTCAGGCCGGCTACCATGCGGTAGCCGGATCAGCAAGAATTAGCCGGCTATGAGGACGTACCCGGACCCAATCAGTGAGACAGGACGGCGTGCGTATCAGTGCATGGTATGCCCTTTACAATGACAAGACTGGCAACCACCCGGCCATACTGAAGACTTTGCAGGGATCATGCAGGAACAGTGGCCCGGAGCTGACGATGGGCTCGCACACCGTCCACTGTGGCCACGACAGCCATACCGCTCATAGTCTGATGAGACATACTATACCGGACACTGTAGATGACCAGCCGGCTGGGACCCGCATGTGGGGCCCGCCAGTCGGATTGTCCAGTGAGACCATTGCCTCTCTGCCTATATAAGGAGAGGCGAGGCCTCAGTAGAAAGGGTTGCTCTGATAGCATTGAAGGCAGTAGCTAGCAAATATAGCTCGAGGAGCACTTGTAGTTCGTATATGCCACATAGTCAGATCCGGTAGGAGTAGGAGCTTTACCTCACCACGAGGGCTCCGAACCTGGGTACTTCCTGCGTCCAGCCATGCTTGCTTGTATCCAATCCCGCCTGCGGACGCCGTCGATAGCTTCCCTGCTAGTCCCCACACCTCTATCTAACCTCTTCAGGTACTGCCGTTCCCAATACAACGACAGTCTGGCTCCATGTTGTCGAGTGCCATTGGCTCGTTGGGTGGCGTAGTCCCAATTCCTTTGACGTGCTAGTTTTATGCCCTGGAGCCTTTGGTTTGATGGAGCGTTCACAGATGCACTCTAGATATACTTCGGGTGGCACTTGGGCGCAGGTGGAGCCGATGTTGGCGAGTATGTCCGCCTCCTTGTGGCTCTCGTGGCCTACGTGTCACATCTCGCAGCCGACAAAATCTCCCTCGAGTGCGTCGTAGAGGTCGCGGTAGGCGATCATGTTGTCGCTTAGAGCATCGCACTCGTTCATTGTTTGGTTGACCACCAGTTTGGAGTCGTCGTAGATGATGAGTCGCTTGGGGCCACATGCTTTTGCCATACGCATCCCGTGTAGCAAGGCTTTGTATTCAGCTTCGTTATTGGACGCAGTGAACTGCATTCGCAGAAGATACCTCATCTTGTCACCTTGAGGCAATGTCAGGATGACGCCCGCGCTAGCTCCCTCCTTGCGCTTGGACCTATCGAAGTGCATTGTCCATAGATAGGACATGTCTAGCTTGTTGGGGAGCTAGTTTTCCATCCAGTGCACAAGGAAGTACAAGAGAACTTGCGACTTGATCACGTCTCGCTTCTCATATGTGATGTCCCGCAGGGGCAGTTCTATCCCCCAGAGCGCGACTCGTCCAGTAGCGTTGGGATTGTTGAGTATGTGCCCAAGTGGGGCATCGTTCACCACTACGATTGGGTGCTCTTGGAAGTAGTGGCGCAATCGCCTGACTGTCATGAAGATGCCATATGCCATCTTCTAGTAATGTGGGGACCGCTGTTTTGTTGGCGTGACCACCTTGCTGAGGTAGTAGACTGGGCGTTGCACCCCGTGGACCTTATTTTGCTCAGCTCGTTCCACTACGAGCACTGTGCTTACACCTGGTTGGTGGAGGAGATGTATAGTAGTAGCGGCTCCTTTTCATGAGGTGTCACCAACATTGGCGAGGTGGACAATAGGCGCTTGAGGTCCTCGAATACTTCTTGTGCTTCGTCTGTCCACTCGAATTTGTCAGCCTTGCGTAGTTGGTAGAAAGGCAGTGTCTTTTCGCCCATGCGACTGATGAATCGACTGAGTGCCATGATTCGCCCATCCAGCTGCTGGACGCCTTTTACGTTCTTCGGCTTCTCCATAGCCAATATGGCCTTTATTTTCTTTAGGTTGCCCTCAATCCCTCTCGTGGAGATGAGATACACGAGCAGTTGCCTAGATGGTATGCCGAAGGCACATTTGTCCGGGTTCAGTTTGATCAGGTAGCGGTCGAGGTTATCGAAGGTCTCGCGGAGATCGTCGAGTAACGAGGCTTCCTCCTTGGTTTTGACGACGATGTCATCGACGTAGACTTGGATGTTTCTACCAAGCTAGATCTTGAGGCATGCCTGCATACACCACTGGTAGGTGGCTCCTGCGTTTTTCAGCCCGAAGGGCATCATTGTGTAGCAGAAGACACCAAAGGGCGTGACGAACGCTATTTTCTCTTGGTCATCCTCCTTCATTCGAATCTGATGATAGGCTGAGTAGGCGTCGAGGAAGCAGAGGCGCTCGCATCCCGTGGTGGAGTCGATTATCTGATCGATCCGTGGTAACGGGAAGTGGTTCATTGGGCAATGCTTGTTCAGGGAGGTGAAGTCCATGCACATCCATAGGATATCAGTGTCTTTTTTAGGAATGAGGACGAGATTTGCGACCCAGGTGCTTTCCTTGATCTCGGGTATGAAATTAGCGTCGAGGAGTCTGATGACTTCCATACAGACCGCTTTTCCCTTGGTTCAGACAGTCGCTGTATTGTTTGTTTGACTGGCCTTGCTTCAGGATTCACGTTGAGTGAGTGCTCGGCAATTTCCCTGGGAACTCCTGGCATGTCTACTGGACACCAGGCGAAGATTTTCCAGCACTCATGGAGGAATTCGATGAGCGCGAGTTCCTATGTAGGACTCAAGTTATTAGTGATGAGGGTTGTCTTGGTCGGGACCGTTGGGTGGACCTGGACTTTCTTGGTGTGCATCGACGTGTCGAAGGATTGGTCGGGTGAGCTTAGCTTGCTTGCGGGAGGCACTGTTGTCGGTCGACTCCTTTAACCTCACCAGTTTCTCTTGCATGCCAAAAGACTTGGAAATTCTATTGAATCCCCTATCGCAGCTGTCAGATCACTCGAAACTTCCATTGACTGTGATAATGCCGTTTGGGCCTGGAATTTTGTAACATCCCAAAAATATTAATCAAGCTTATCAAGCTCTATTCACCCAAATTTAGGGTTAACAAAAACTTTTAGGATTAAAATTAATAAGAATGCATGTGTGGTTTACATTAGTGTTTGAATGATTGTAATTGCCATGTTTGATGGTTACAAATGATAAGGTTTGATTCAAAGATGAATACTACATCACCTAGATCAAATCCATGCAGAATCAAATAAAGGAAAATTCAAAAATAAGATATATAAGCAAATGGTCATTTTGGCCAAACTTATCCACTATACCACTTTGAGTGTTCCTAGTAAAGGATTTCTACCAGACACATTTCCAAATCTTTTCACCCCTTGCTAGACCAAGTAAATGTGAATCAAAGCAAGCTTTACAAGAAGATAGAAACTAAATTCAAATATACTTAAAAGTCAGTGCAAAATTGGACCAAGATCATAAGTATAGATCACACTTTCTCAAAAAGCACGCAAATCAATTCCACTTGACAAATCCCAGCAACCACAGTCTACCAAGCAAACAACAAGATCAATCACCAAATATCTTTCAAAAGTTCGAAATATGAATTCATGCGGTAATTGTGTCGAACACTTGGCATGCACAGTACACTCTCACCAACTAAACACTATTTGGAATTATCAATTGCTCACAAAATGTATTGTAATCTTCTCCACTACTTGTCCTAGATCAATCCGAGTCCTGAGCCGTGCAGTGGAGAGCCCTTTGCCCACCGTTGCACTAGTGACATTCCCATGCCGAGCCATCCATGCTGGTCGAGGATGAGCCAGTCGCTGCGGGCCGCGCCGCCCACTACCATGATGTCCTACAGCTAGCCGTGACCTCACCGCCACCCTCTAACCAACCCTTGACCAACGGTGAGGCGAGAAGGAGCCAGACTAGCCGCGCCCATATAACCCCTAGCCATGCCGAGAGCATGACGGAGCGCCGCAGCCGCCTCGCTCACACACGTCGCGCCTCACTCTCTTCGCCCGTACCCGCGACCGCCCTGGCACCAGTGAGCTGCTAGACATGATCGTTCGCCGTCTCGCGCCCCGTGACCACCGTACCCAGTGACGAACGCCTGTGTACTAGCCCAGAGCACTGAGTATCCCGGCCAATGGAAAGCACCCCTTGCCTTCCGATCACTTCCATGACGACCGCCATAGTCCACCGCCTCGACCCATGCCCTATGTCGTGACGATTGCAACCTGTATCAGTGTCGTTGGAGTAGCCCGACCATGCCGCCCAACCGCCGCACTGGGTGTATAAATAGAGGCCACCCAGACCTCTATCTCCACACCATTCCACTCCCCACTCACCACAGAACAACATCGTCCCTTCCTCAGAGCAAGGCAAGCACCAGTCTACCGGAATTTAGCCAAAGTCTGCCGCTACAGAGGAGGAAGGAGCCCGTTGATTATGAGCACCCCAGGAGCCGCCGTGACCGCGCCTCGAACCACAGTCGACGACAACCCCATTCGCCCCCATCACAGACCTTAGCTGGATCCCATGTGAGCCTCACGCGACCCCCACCGCTGCGTTAGGGTTTAGTTCTCGCCGAAGCTGTTCAACATAGACGACGCATGTCAGCCGTTAGATCGTGTTCTAATCATAGGGATAAGATTGAAACTTACTGTTTCGGCTTAGTTAAGTCACTGACGAGTAGGACCCACTTGTCAGTAGCTAGCTGTGCTAGCACTGTGCAGTTGGGCCGCCCCGTTTAGTTTCACGCGTAGAGCCCACCCATTCAAATAGGATTTTTCCATTTTAGTTAAAACTAGATTCTGTCAGTAGATTCAAAAATCAATTCAAAGAGATTCACTAAACCAAAATGTATGATTCCAATTTTGTTGGAAAGGTATTGAAATTATCTAATCACTCTCGTTGGATACAGACCAATTGCAATTATAGATCACCTATACCAAGAATAACAAGACAGAGACTTTTGATACTTCAAAGATTTCTCTAAAATAAACTATAAATGGTTTTGAGAGGATTCCACCTCTCAAATATCACATTTGCCATTCTCTACCTGAATATGTAAAACCATTTGGTTTTACAGATATTAAACTTGGACTCGTATTCAAAGAAGGCTATATAGGCTTTTCTAGTCATTTAAATCTTATTGAATAGTAATATTAAATCTTGTAAGGAATGACCACCTTTTCTAAATCACATTCCCAAGCTTGAGAATATATGGTGAGGACATGGTCCATATGAACCCATATTCTAGTTGGAGAATATTAAATCTTAAACAATTTTCAATGAGTAGAAATTACTTTTCTCATTAAAGAGAAATAAAAATGTGCCATTATAACATGGAATGATTGAGATGATATTAGATCATCTAGTATGAGCCCTTGTGTGCTAAATAGAAGTAGTAAAGTGTTGTTTGGTTATTGTGTACATTTAATATGTTTATAGATGCTAGTACCAACCCGGGATTCAACGAAGAGGAGTACTTGGAGGAGGAAGAGGAAAACTTCAACGACTGCAACCAACAAGGCAAGCTATCAGTGCAAGTTAGAGCTAGGCATGCTATATATGCAAGCTTTATACCAGATGCATTAGGCATACTGGGTTGTGTCACTTTACTTATACCATTCCCAGTTTTTCTACAAGCTTTACTTTCCCTTTTATTACCGTTTTCTTACTTAGTAATGAAGTATGATTAGTGGAAATTAGATTGGATCCTATCAAGATCATAGGATTAGTCTTGGATACTTATACCTTAATAGCACCCCCAATAGTGATAACCTCAATATTAGTGGCTAGTGCTAAGCTAAAACTTGATTACTTTAGATGGGAATACTTGGTGAAAATGATTATGAAAACCTTGGAATCATGATTCATTCTATTGAAATGTTTTGACATGTGTTGAGAAACACAATGGTTGATGATGAAAATGTTGAGGCATGAGCCTTGACCCTTTATAAAAACTGATGGTTGGGTTCAGATGCGATACCATTCCAATTTTACCATACAACCACAATACCTGAGTTGGGTAGGGCTTGACTGGAAGTTTATATGTCTTAGTATGGGTTACCTTGAAGAAGAGGTTGAGCTGAGGCTACCTTGTGATGAATGCCCACCTATGCAGTACCCAAGATGACAGATGGTCATGGTTGGGAGGCCAAACTCATAGGGGAGGTGCCTATACTAGGGTGTGTAATTGAAAGGTTAAGTTTGATTATCCGCATACCAATTATGATGATTCAGGGTTATTCCTGACGGATGTATCGAATTTTGTGGTGAAAGTGTACAATCTCTGCAGAGTGTCAAACTATTCAAATAGCCGCGTCCGCGGTTATGGACAGTTGGAGTGGCGATATTTTTCCGTTGTCAGATGTTTTCAAAATAATTTGTGACTTGAAAGATGAC
The DNA here is from genome assembly GCA_910589775.1 of Avena eriantha. NCBI lineage: Eukaryota > Viridiplantae > Streptophyta > Magnoliopsida > Poales > Poaceae > Avena > Avena eriantha. The sequence goes on along the minus strand of OU342741.1, from coordinate 180,287,627 downwards.
TTTGACTTGACCACAACAGAGTTGTGGACATGAGATCTAAGCTCCCACTTAAGTAATGTAGAGAACTAAATTAGGTCTTTACCCTTGAAGCTTTATGAAATAAATCTGGCTTTTTGCAAAACCAACCTAGAGCTTAAGTTTCCAATTAGCTTTGACCTTACCTATACTAGTGTTAGTTTGCGAGTACTTAAAGAGTGCTCATGGCTTTGTCCCTGGCTATTCCCTTGGCCAGACTATGAGGAGGATTACCCGGAAGATAGACAGCAGGAGGTCTATGACAACTAGGATCATCTCCCATTATCAGCATTGCATGTGACCATGAAGATGAAGCCCCTGTATGTTTACTTTCCGCTGCTTTGATTGTATTAAAGACTGGATCATGAGATCATTTGTTTGTAAGAACATTATTATGGTTTGTAATGGATGATGTACTATGGTACCACTTCTGTTATGTCTCGCAAAAATGGTAATCCTGGGATTGCGATGTACGGCATAACAGGCATCTAGACTTAAAAATCTGGGTGTTGACAAGTTGTATCAGAGCCATCCTGACCATAGGAGACCCTAGTTAGAATGGACGCCTGAAAAACCTAGCTTCAAAACAAAGAAAGTAAGTATTTACAAAAACCTATTCTCATTCTTACCCTTGAGATTCTTTCCAAAAGAGATCACTTGCTACTCAAAACTCTTACAATTCTACATAAAACTTGACACACTTAATCACTCCACTAACTTACTCATCTATATTTCTTATAGATGGAGGTCAAATACACCAAGTTCTACCGACTAGGCAACGGAGGCCACCTGATCTTTGAGAGGGATCTAGATGCACTTGCAGAGCATCTTGAGCGCTCGCACCCGGAGTTCTTCGGGGCACAACTCAACAATCACGTGGGAGGAGAGCTATAGTGGTTGATCATTGCTGACCTGAGAGGCAGAATGGAGCCACCTCTTTCCGACAAGATCTAGTTCAGAGTTCGGGAGAACAACTGGCTAGACAGATTAGCCAGGGAGATGCAAGAAGCTCTTGCTCGCTTATGTGCTCAGAACATCAATCAAACCATTGGAACCCGTTTTGCACACTATGCAAGATGTGACTCTTCAGGACAGCCTCTATATATGCCAGCTCATTCAGAGTTGAGGCACTATGTGGATCACATGGAATTCATGCTCCATGAGACACAGAAGGAGTTAGACAATGCATGTGATCACGTCAACTAGAGAAATGTTGCAGCTGTTGAAAGGAAGGAAACCATCGCCATGCTTTCCAAGGATCGCAAGTCTCTTCATCAACAACGTGACAAGAAGGATCGTACCATCGCCCATCTTCGTCAGAAGATAGCCACCTTGGAGGAGACCGTTCACGACCAGGAGATCTAGTTGGAGGAACAACAGGGGGACGAAGGTGACGACATTCGAGGGGATATTCACTCTTACCTTAGTGATGACAATGACTACCTGGAGGACGAGGCCATGGAGGACCACACTAATGAGGATGATGCTGCCTTCATTGATGATGATTAGTCACACATGAGCACTACCGTAGGAGTGAGATGTACTCGGTCCCACTGTATCATAGTTTCATAGAATGGTTCTTAAAACCATATGTTTTCTATTTGTGTTGTGTGTGTTTGTATTGGGTGCTATGAATGAATGAAAAGTAAGTTGCTAGTTTGCAAAAGCTGAGTCAAACTCAAAGTTTAAAGCTTTTGAAAACAAACCCCTGAACCTTAGAAATCTCCCTCTTGTCTTAGTATCTGTCTCAATCTTCAGATGACTCGTGGAAATCCTGGAGGGAGCAGTTCATCTCAGGACCCAATGTTGCAGATTCTGCAAATGCTAGTTTCTGATCGTGAAGTTGGTAGAGCTGAACATTAAGCCAACTTAGCCACTCTTCAACAGATAGCCCAGATGGCCCACAATAATCAAGGCCATGGAAACCAAGATCACCATGGATCCAAACTTAAGAACTTCCAGAATACCAACCCACCCATGTTTAGCAAGTCTGAAGAGCCTTTAGATGCAGATGATTGGCTGTAGACCATGGAAAACGATCTAGAAGTTGCAGGAGTTGATGCAAATGAGAAGGTGCTATTTCCTACCCACTATTTGTCCAGCTATGCCAGATCTTGGTGGAATAGTACCCGAACAATGCATGGAGGTTAGATGATGACTTGGGAGGAATTCAAACTCAAGTTCAGCGGGACCCATGTGCCCCCGGGTCTAATCAAGAGGATGAGGGACGAATTCAGAGACTTGAAGCAAGGAAGGATGACTGTGGTTGAGAACCATGACAAATTCTTGTCACTAGCCAGATATGCCCCGGATGAGATTGACAACGAAGCCAAGAAGGAGAGATTCTTGAATGGTCTGCATGATGAGATGTAGACAGTGCTAGTCAACATTCCATTTCATGACCTTGAAGCCTTAGTGGATTCTACAACTAAGATGGAAGGCAAGATTAACCAGGGCAGTGAGAACCGCAAGCGTCGAATGATGCATCAACCAGGACCCCACCATACCCTGAAGTATCGCCCCAACCCGTCTGCAGGATATGCACCCCGAAACAACAACAGACCCCCAATGAGTAGCCCGAGCTATCCCAACCGTGGAGGAGGAAACCCAAGGCCCGGAGGAAACCACAACAACAACCCCGGCAACTCCAATAATTTCAACCGTGCACCGCCCAAGTCCAACAACAACAACAATACTGCCCCAAGGACTGGAAGCAATGATGTGCCTGTCGGAGGGAAAGGCAAGTCAATGATCACTTGTTTGGAATGCGAAGTCATGGGTCACTACTCCAACGAGTGTCCCAAGAAGCTTGCCGCAGCAACCAATGTGAATGCACCTGCCCAGCAGCAACGTCGTGTCTAGCCTGGAAAGAGATTCACCCTAGGAAACTTGCATCATGTAATGGCCGTCTATTCCACATGAATGCTGAGGAAGCCCAGGAAGCTCCAGATGTCGTGTTGGGTATGTTTTCTGTTAACTCAGTATTAGCAAGAGTGCTCTTTGATTCGGGAGCGTCGCACTCTTTGTTACAAAAGAATTTGCATGCACTAGTAATATTAAACCCACAAATCTGAAGCATGTTATGAAAGTTCAAATCCCTGGTTCGACCACCAAAGCTAGAAAAGTTTGCAAAGCAGTACCTATAAGAATACATGGGATATACTTTTATGCCAATCTAATAGTACTTGGAACGAAAGGATTGGAAGTAGTGCTAGGTATGGATTGCATGTCGAAACATCAAGGATTAATCGTCTGTGCTAAGAAAGCCATAACAATGACCAGTAGCACCGGAGTATCAGTAGAACATGTATCTGCAACAAGAGTCTAGCCAAGACCACCATTAACCAAGTCCGAGTAGTCTGTGAATACCCCGATGTGTTCCCAGATGAATTGCCCGGTATGCCCCCAGATCCGGATATCGAGTTTATCGTTGAACTAATCCCTAGAACTGGACCCATAGCTCAGAGACCGTATAGTATGAACCCATCTGAACTAGTGGAACTGAAGAAGCAACTTGATGATATGCTGGGAAAAGGACTGATTCAACCAAGTACATCGCCATGGAGATCACCTGTTTTATTCATTGATAAGAATGATGGAGCCAACCATCTTTGTACAGATTATCAGAAGCTGAATGATGTCACCATCAAAAACAAATACCCGTTTCCAAAGATAGAATATTTGTTTGATCAACTGACTGGTGCTAGTGTGTTTGCTAAGATTCATCTTAGAACTGGTTATCATCAATGGAAGATTCGTGCAACAGATATCCCAAAGACTGCCTTCACCACCAGATATGGATTGTATGAGTACAATGTTATGTCTTTTGGATTAACCAATGCCCCCGCTTATTTCATGAACCTCATGAATAAGATTTTCATGAATTTTCTAGATAAGTTTGTCGTTGTTTTTCTCGATGACATTCTGATCTATTCCAAGTCAGAAGCAGACCATGAGCAACATCTTAGAACTATCCTTGAAACCCTTAGGGAACATCAGTTGTATGGCAAGTTCAACAAGTGTGAATTTTGGTTAAAAGAAGTAGGGTTCCTAGGCCATATCCTGTCAGCAGGAGGAGTCGCTGTTGATCCCGCCAACATCAAGGATGTTGAAGAATGGAAAGCCCAAACTACCCAAATAGAAGTCCACATTTTTCTTGGATTAGTCAGATACTACCACAAGTTCGTTGAAGGATTTTCGAGCATCGCAAGACCAATGACCGAGTTGCTGAAGAAAGATAAAAAGTTTGAATGGACTAACAAATGTGAAGCAAGATTTCAAGACCTCAAGAAGAGATTAGTTTCAGCCCCAATTTTGATCATGCCGGATATCAAGAAACCTTTTGATGTGTACTGTGACGCATCCAAGATTGGACTAGGATGTGTATTGATGCAAGAAGGCAAAGTTATATCCTATATGTCTAGACAACTAAAGCAACATGAGCAGAACTACCCCATCCATGACCTAGAACTAGCTGACGTAGTTTTAGCTTTGAAGACATGGCGTCATTACCTCATGGGTAATTGCTATGAGATTTATTCGGATCACAAGAGTCTAAAGTATATCTTCATCCAGAAGGAGTTGAATATGAGGCAAAGAAGATGGATTGAGTTAATCAAGGATTATGACCTTGACATTCACTATCTCCCTGGAAAAGCCAATGTGGTAGCAGATGCTCTTAGAAGATTGCCGGGTAGACTAAACACCATGATAAAGGAAGCTTAACCAAGTTTGCATGAGGATATGGAGAACTTCAGAGTGGAGCTTGTTAGCGAAGGATTCTTAGCTAGCATAGAACTCCAACCCACTTTGATTAGTTAGATAAAAGAGGCCCAGAAAGGAAATGCAAGTATCGATGGAATCAAGCATCGTATCGGAATAGGAAAAGTACCTAGATTCACCGAAGATGAAGAAGGAACCTTGTGGTACAAAGGACGTATCTGTGTTCCAGCAGATTCGGAGTTGAAACAAGTCATTATGCAGGAAGCTCATGATACCCTTTATTCTATCCACCCGGGAGGAACAAAGATGTATCAGGATTTGAAGGAGCAATTTGGGTGGCACAAAATGAAGAGAGAAGTCGGAAGCTACATAGCCAAGTTTGATATCTGTCAGATAGTCAAAGTGGAACATCAGAGACCCGCAGGACTTTTGCAACCATTGCAGATTCCGGAATGGAAATGGGATTCCATCAGAATCGACTTTATCACCGGTTTGCCTACATCTAGTAGGGGAAATGACTCTATTTGGGTCATAGTTGATAGATTATCTAAGGTAGCCCATTTCATACCCGTCAAGACAACCTACCAAAGTTTGAAGCTAGCGGATTTTTACATCGCTAGAATAGTCAGTTTGCATGGAACCCCCAAGACCATAGTATTGGATCGAGGAACCCAGTTTACCTCAAGATTTTGGCAGAAAGTCCAAGAAGGATTAGGAACCAAACTGAATTTCAGCACCGCTTATCACTCGCAAACTGACGGACAAACTGGAAGATTCAACCAGATCTTAGAAGATACGTTGAGATCCTGTGTATTAGAATATGGAGCTAAGTGGGAAGATTGTCTACCTTTTGTGGAATTCTCTTACAACAATAGTTATCAAGGCAGTTTGCAAATGGCCCCTTTGAATTTCTGTATGGAAGGAAGTGTCGTACCCCGTTGAATTGGTCACAAGTAGGAGGGAGTCAGATCTTTGGACCCGACATCCTACGAGAAGCCGAAGAGAAGGTTCACAAAGTCCGTGAGCACCTCAAGACCGCTCAATCCAGACAAAAGAGTTATGCTGACAAGAGACGTCGAGACTTGACCTTCAATGTCGGAGATTTTGTGTATCTCAAAGTATCACCCTTGAAGGGAATGCAGCGTTTTCGTCTGAAAGGAAATTTAGCCCCTAGATATATATTGGACCCTTCAAGATTTTGAACCACCGAGGAGAAGTATCATATCAACTGGAACTGCCTGAAGAGATGTCAGCCGTGCATAATGTGTTCCATATCTCGTTACTTCGCAAATGCTTAGAAGTTCCGAAGAAGACCGAAGTATTCAAGAACATCAATCACCGAGCCATACATATTGACAAGGATCTAACTTATCATGAAGTGCCCATCCATATCTTGGAAGAAGCATTTAGAACCACTCAAACCAGAAGTATCAAGTTTCTCAAGTTCCAATGGAGTAACCATACAGAAGAAGAAGCCACCTAGGAACGAGAAAATTATACTAGGACTGCGTTTCCAAATCTCTTTAGTTCGTAGTTTTTCCTGAATCTCGGGATGAGATTATGTTTAAGGAGGGAAGGTTTGTAACATCCCAAAAATATTAATCAAGCTTATCAAGCTCTAATCACCCAAGTTTAGGGTTAACAAAAACTTTTAGGATTAAACTTAATAAGAATGCATGTGTGGTTCGCATTAGTGTTTGAATGATTGCAATTGCCATGTTTGATGGTTACAAATGATAAGGTTTGATTCAAATATGAATACTACATCACCTAGATCAAATCCCAGCAGAATAAAATAAAGGAAAAATCAAAAATAAGATATATAAGCAAATGGTCATTTTGGCCAAACTTATCCACTATACCACTTTGAGTGTTCCTACTAAAGGATTTCTAACAGAAACATTTCCAAATCTTTCACCCCTTGCTAGACCAAGTAAAGGTGAATCCAAGCAAGCTTTACAAAAAGATAGAAACTAAATTCAAATCTATTTAAAAGGCAGTGCAAAACTGAACCAAGATCATAAGTATAGATCACACTTTCTCAAAAACCACTCAAATCAATTCCACTTGACAAATCCCAGCAACCACAGTCTACCAAGCAAACAACAAGATCAAACACCAAATATCTTTCAAAAATTCCAAATATGAATTCATGCAGCCATTGTGTCGAACACTTAGCATGCACAGTACACTCTCACCAACTAAACACTATTTGGAATTGTCAATTGCTCACAAAATGTACTACAATCTTCTCCACTACTTGTCCTAGATCAATCCTAGTCCTTAGCCATGCAGTGGAGAGCCCTTTGCCCACCGTTGCACCATTGACATGCCCATGCCGAGTCGTACATGCCGGTCGAGCACGAGCCAGTCGCTGCGCGCCATGCCGCCCACTACCACGATGTCCTACAGCTAACAGTGACCTTACCACCACCCTCTGACCAGCCCTTGACCAACGGCGAGGCGAGAAGGAGCCAGACCAGCCGCGCCCATTTAATCCCTGGCCATGCCGAGAGCATGATGGAGCGCCACAACCGCCTCACTCGCACACATCACGCCTCACTCTATCCGCCCGTACCCGCGACCGCCGTGGCACTGGTGAGCTGCTAGACATGATCGTTCGCTGTCTTGCGCCCCGTGACCACCGTACCTAGTGACAAACACCTGCATACCCGCCTAGAGCACCGATGTATCCCGACCAATGGAGAGCGGCCATTGCCTTGCCATCACTTCCATGATGACCGCCATAGTCCACCGCCTCGACCCATGCCCTCCACCATGATGATTGCAACCTGTAGCAGGATCACCGGAGTAGCCCGACCATGCCGCCCAACCTCCACACTGGGTATATAAATAGAGGCCACCCCAGACCTCTATCTCCACACCATTCCACTCCCCACTCACCACAGAATATCTCCGTCCTTTCCCTGGAGCAAGGCGAGCACCACTTCGTCGGAATTTAGTCGGAGGCCGCCGCTGCAGAGGAGGAAGGAGCCCGTTGATTGCGACCACCCTAGGAGCCGCCGTGACTGCGCCTTGAACCACCATCGATGACAACCGCATTTGCCCCCATCGCCGACCTTAGCTAGAGCCCAGGTGAGCCTCACGCGACCCCCACTGCCGCGTTAGGATTCATTTCTCGTCGGAGATGTTCGACGTAGATGACACATGTCAGTCGTTAGATCGTGTTCTAATCGTAGAGCTAAGATTGAAATTTACTGTTTCGGCTTAGTTAAGTCACTGACGAGTAGGACCCTCCTGTCAGTAGCCAGCTGTGCCAACGCTGTGTAGTTGGGCCAGCCCGTTTAGTTTCCCACGCAGAGCCCACCCATTCAAATAGGATTTTTCCATTTTAGTTAAAACTAGATTCAGTCAGTAGATTCAAAAATCAATTCAAAAGATTCACTGAACCAAAATGCATGATTCCAATTTTGTTGGAAAGGTATTGAAATTATCTAATCACTCCTGTTGGATTCAAACCAATTGGAATTATAGATCACCAATACCAAAAATAAAAAGACAAAGACTTTTGACACTTCAAACATTTCTCTAAAATAAACTATAAATTCTTTTGAGATAATACCACCTCTCAAAAATCACATTTGCCATGCTCTACCTTAATATGTAAAAGCATTTGGTTTTATAGATATTAAACATGGACATGTATTAAAAGAAGGCTATATAGGCTTTTCTAGTCATTTAAATCTTATTGAATAGTAATATTAAATCTTGTAAGGCATGACCACCCTTTTTAAATCACATTCCCAAGCTTGAGAATACATGGTGAGGACATGGTCCATATGAACCCATATTATAGTTGGAGAATATAAAATCTTAAACAATTTTCAATGAGTAGAAATTACTTTTCTCATTAAAGAGAAATAAAAATGTGCCATTATAACATGGAATGATTGAGATGATATTAGATCATCTAGTATGAGCCCTTGTGTGCTAAATAGAGGTAGTAAAGTGTTGTTTTGTGATTGTGTACATTGATATGTTTATAGACGCTAGTACCGACCTGGGATTCAACGAAGAGGAGTACTTTGAGGAGGAAGAGGAAAACTTCAATGACTGCAACCAACAAGGCAAGATATCAATGCAAGTTAGAGCTAGCATGCTATATATGCAAGCCTTATACCAGATGCATTAGGCATACTGGGTTGTGTCACTTTACTTATACCATTCCCTGTTTTTTTCTCCAAGCTTTACTTTGCCTTTTATTACCGTTTTCTTACTTAGTAATGAAGTGTGATTAGTGGAAATTAGATTGGATCCTATCAAGATCATAGGATTTGTCTTGGATACTTATACATTACTAGCACCCCCAATAGTGATAACCTCAATATTAGTGGCTAGTGCTAAGCTAAAACTTGATTACTTTAGATGGGAATACTTGGTTAAAATGATTATGAAAACCTTGGAATGATGATTCATTCTATTGAAATGTTTTGACATGTGTTGAGAAAAACAATGGTTGATGATGAAAATGTTGAGGAATGAGCCTTGACCCTTTGAAAAAACTAATGGTTGGGTTCAGATGCGATACCATTCCAATTTCACCGTACAGCCACAATACCTGAGTTGGGTAGGGCCTGACTGGAAGTTTATATGTCTTAGTTTGGGTTCCCTTGCGGAAGAGGTTGAGCTGAGGCTACCTCATGATGAATGTCCACCTATGCAGTACCCAAGATGACAGATGGTCAAGGTTGGGAGGCCAAACTCATAGGGGAGGTGCCTATACTAGGGTGTGTAATTGAAAGGTTAAGTTTGATTATCCGCATAGCAAGTATGATGATTCAGGGTTATTCCTGACGGATGTATCGAATTTTGTGGTGAATGAGTACAATCTCTGCAGAGTGTCAAACTATTCGAATAGCCACGTCCACGGTTATGGACAGTTGGAGTGGCCATACTGTTCCATTGCAGATGCTTTGAAAATGATTTGTGACTTGAAAGATGACTTTGACTTGACCACAACAGAGGACATGAGATCTAAGCGCCCACTTAAGTAATGTAGAGAACTAAATTAGGTCTTTACCCTTGAAGCTTTATGAAATAAATATGGCTTTTTGCAAAACCAACCTAGAGCTTAAGTTTCCTATTATCTTTGACCTTACTTATAGTAGTGTTAGTTTGCGAGTACTTAAAGAGTGCTCATGGCTTTGTCCTTGGCTATTCCCATGGCCAGACTATGAGGAGGATTACCCGGAAGATGGAAAGCAGGAGGTCTATGACAACTAGGATCATCTCCCATCATCAGCATTGCATGTGACCCTGAAGATGAAGCCCCGCTACGTTTACTTTCCGCTGCTTTGATTGTATTAAAGACTGGATCATGAGATCATTTGTTTGTAAGAACATTATTATGGTTTGTAATGGATGATGTACTATGGTACCACTTCTGTTATGTCTCGCAAAAATGGTAATCCGGGGATTGCGATGTATGGCATAACAGGCATCTAGACTTAAAAATCTGGGTGTTGACACATTTTCATCTGCAGGTAGGCGTATTGTGGCACCACCATGAACCTTGCGAACGTGACACGTCCGAGGATGTAGTGGTATTTGGAGGGCCAGTCGACGACTTCAAATTCAATGCGCTCAATCCGAAAGTTTACTGGCGTGTCGAAGATGACGTCGAGGCTGATCTTACCTAGGGGTATACGCCTTTCCCTAGGAAGATTCCGTGGAAGGTCGTGTCTGAAACTTCCAAACATGTCAGAGGGATCTGCATTGTGTGCAAGGTACTTGAGAACATGAGATTAATGCCTCTTCCGCCATCCATGAAGACACCACTCATCTCGAATCCTCTGATCCGGGCTTCGAGCACCAAGGGACAGTGGTCGGGGTGTGGTACTTGGTGTGGATGATCATGCTTGTCGAAGGTGATGCAGGACTCGCTTCCACGGAGGTATTCCATGGTGAAGGGCGGAGAATTCATCGCTAGATTGACTAGGCGAGTGATTGCCTTCTGCACTCGATTTGAGGGGCGTCCTTTTTGGATCATCCCCATGTTTCCTAGTGCTCGCGTGTATGGCTCGCCTCCATGGTTCTGGACTGGCATAGTTGCAGGTGGTGGTGGCCCGGGTGCTGGTGGAGGAGATCCATGAGCCACAGCGCCTGGGCCAGCTCCATAGCCCTCATTTATCGCGTCGCGGTTCATCTGGGCCAGACCTTCGTGGAGCTTGAGGAACTCACGGCAGTCCTTTAGGAGGTGGCTAGACTTTTTCTTGCCGTCGTGCTTGTCGATGTAGAAGTGTACGTTGCACGGTCCAGACAGTTTGTCCTGGATGGATGTTCCAGGTGCCTCATCACGAGGGCGGTGGTGCCACACTTGCGTGGTTTTTCCACTGTCACGGTATCCACCGCTGCAGTATCCGCTGTTGCGGTTATCGTCGGGTTTGTTGGCATAGCCAGCCGTGACCATGTCGACCTCTTTGCGGTCCTTGTATCCGTGCATTCGACGTTTTCCTCAGTGGTCACTGATGTCTATGCACTTATATTCTTGTAGACAGTTGTTGGGCCTCCAAGTGTAGAGGTTTGTAGAACAACATCAAGTTTTCCCTTAAGTGGATTACCCAAGGTTTATCAAACTCAGGGAGGAAGTGGTCAAAGGTATCCCCTCTCAAGCAACCCTGCAATCAAGATACAAGAAGTCACTTGTGTCCCCAACACACCCAATACACTTGTCAGGTGTATTGGTGCACTAGTTCGGTGAAGAGATAGTGAAATACAAGTGGTATAGATAAAAGACAACGGTGCTAGAAAATAGCTTGATGGTGTGAAAGAGACTAAAGGCAAACTGAAATAAAGATGGAAGCAAGAAAACATGTAACAAATCTAATTGCAAACGGTGTTTCAATGTTTAGAAACAAGGCCTAGGGATCATACTTTCACAAGTGAACACTCTCATATAAATATCTTCTTCTTTATGATACTACACTGAACTACTCTCCGGTTGGACACTCCAATCATTGGTAGGGCTATAACAGCACACCTCAAAGTTCTCTTTTCCCATCTAGATAACCCCACACTATCACCTTGAGCACCAGATGGTTCAAACAAACACCACAATTTCATAAAGACATCCAACTCCAAATATAACTCATAACAAGTATTTGTAATCTCTAGCCTAAGTGCCATCATGGTGTGCACACTATCAACTTCACACACATGGGGAGACCAGAGATTCATTAAAGCACTTGAGTAGCAAGGTAGATCTACTTGATTACAAAGCTCATGATCTCAATATTATCATGCATAGATAGAGAGATCAACACATAGCTACCGGTAGAACCCTTAGCCTTGAGAGAGAACTACTCCCTCCTCATCATGGGAATCGGAAACGATGATGGAGACGGTGGTGGAGATCGATGGAGATGGCTCTAGGGGCAATTCCCCGTCCCGGCAGGGTGCCGGAACAGAGACTTTCTATCCCCCGAATCTCTCCTTCGATGGCGGCGGCGCTGTGAAACTTTTCGTGGCTGGAGGCTTGAAGACTTAGGGTTTTTGCATCGGGGGAGATATATAGGCGAAAGAGGCAAGGTCGGTGGCCGGCCAGGGGTCCCACACCATGCCCTGGCGTGGCCAGGGGGACCCGTGCCTAGGGGTGGTGTGGCCACCCTTTGGCCCCTCTCCATCTCTCCTTCTGGCTCCATGAGTCTTCCGGGAAAATAACAACTTTGGCTTTTGTCCGGTCCAATTCCAAGAATATTCATTTTCTGACTTTCCTGGAACCAAAAAAAAGCAGAAAACAGGCAACTGGCACTGTGGCATCTTGTTAATAGGTTAGTCTAAGAAATCATATGAAAAGTACTCCAAAGTGTGGACAAAACATAAGAAAGTAGATAAAACCAAGCATGGAACATAAAAAATTATGGATACGTTAGCAACATATCAACATCCCCAAGCTTAACTCCTGCTCATCCTCGAGTAGGTAAGTGATAAAAAGGAAATATAATTTTTGAGGTGATATGCACCATCATAAACTTGATCAAAGTATTTGTAAAACATTCATAGCTGGGATCATAGTACTTCAATCATAATCATGAAAGACAAAGTTCTAACAATAAGACAAAGCAACTATGTTGCAACATGAAAAGGCATAAACAAAAGATTCATGAATAACAATGCTTTGCAAGACGTTTGTTTGTTTCACATAAAGAAAACATAGCATAGTGGCATTCAGCTTATCCCTCATAGAGTAGCAAATATAGATGCATAGGACACCTTCAAAGTTCATAAGAGTGACTAGATAGAAATAGTTTAAAACAAGCAATATCAAAGCTATGCATAAATCAACAAGTCTTGGGACAATGCACATAGAACTAAGAATGGCCACTATGCTCTCAAAGTAGGTGCATAAAGATAGAAAGTGGAGACTCAACATAAAAGTAAAAGAAAGGGCCTTCATAGAAGGACGTAGGGATTCAAGTTTCATAAAGAGCTTCCAAAAATTATGGTACTTATTAGCTTTCAGCTCTCATTGCCCCTATCATAACCATCTTGAAGTGATTAAGGTTAAAGTGAGCAAACTATGGTGTATATGCTTGACGAAGTATAAGTTGGAAATCTCATGTCCCTTGAATATGAGGGTCGCTCCTCATGATACTCAAGTTTAGTCACCGATAAGTTCTTTTCATCGTAAGTACATGTGTACCATAGAGAACCGCCAACGGGGTACCCCTTGCCCGATGATACGGAAGAATCCCCATATCCAAATGACAAGGCAAGAAGACAATGAGTATCTCAGCAATCTTCTTATTTACCATGGGAAAATGGTACTTTTTCTCTTTCCTCTTTTCTCATATCTTTTTTTTCTTTTTCTCTTTTTTCTCAATATCTGACTCTTTTTTATAAGAAGAATGCTTCATAGACAGCTCATTATGGTTACACTTCAGGTTTCCACCATGACAGCATGGATTAGACCAGCGGCCTAGGCATTTCTATAACACACATACATAACTCCATGGACTTACAAGCTCCCCTTTCATTTCACACCGACGACATCCATATACAAAAGAGCATGATATCAACTAGGTACAAAGTACAAGTGCAATGTTGAAAGCGTTCCCCATGACAGCATGGTTCTGCTAATCCCCAACAAATAAGTGCAAGCATATACAACATAGACGATACAATGGTTCAAGTTTATTAAGGGCAAGAAAAGTAAAGTGTGCCATCAAGTTCGTGAGAGCTTTAATCACTAGTTTTCTCATAACAAGTTTTAATTCGGAAGGTAGATAAAAACATGAATATACTTGGAATAGAATATCCTAGTAGGTAGGTATGGTGGACTCTTTGAAATAACTTGGTTTTAGGAGTTGGATGCATGAGTGGAACTCATACTTGGTTATGGAGGCTAGCAAAAGACTAGGAGCGACAAACTAAGAGAGCAATAATGGACATAATCATGCAGAGCGACAAAACATCATTCATCAAAGCATAAAGTGATATTACAAGTCGAAAACTAAAGGATCATCAAGGCTATGGTGACTTGGGATAGTCATAACATGGTGTGAGCATGCGCCAGGTCAACCCAAATAAAGCATCAAAGGAGAATAGCACAATACTATGCTTTAATATGCTAAAACAACACATGATCCTTCCAAGGCACATTAAGCAATCTCAATTGTTTATAACATGTCATGCTACAGCAAAGAATACTAAGAATAAAGCCAAAACAATATCAAGCATGGCATGAAAAAGCATAGGCCACAGTCAAAAACAAGCTCTCTTTACCACTTAAGCGTGAACTTTTCCTACTCTTTCCAATCCAAACCAAACTATTTGAAAACCAATGTATGAAAGAGGGGGTCCAACCAATTTATTCAGAAAACTAAACAAACCAAGCAAACGAAAATCAAAGCTAAAAACAAAAAACAAGACGCTCCAAGAACAACACAACCGTGCATGAAACAATAAAAATGAAGTGTTTGGAAGAAACCTGGTATTTTTTTTATTGATGAAGAAGGGGATGCATTGGGCATCCCCAAGCTTTTACACTTGTACTTCTTGGATATTTCTTGGGGTGACATGCGTGGCAGCCCCAAGCTTGAGCTTTAGTCCATCCTTCATCTCATTACTCATTCCTTCCATACACCTGAATTTTTTCCTTCATACAAAACTTCACACAATCTTTATTAGCAACATTAGTGCACTCAAGATAATAAGTCTTTAGGTTCAGTTCTAACACCAATAAAACTTCCATTAAAACACTAGATACTGTAGCACTTCCCTTGGAAAGCTTAGTTCCCCAAAAAGAACCCAAAAAGGAATCAACACGAAGCAAATGCAAATAATGGCAGAAATCTGTCAAAACAGACCAGCAGGTAAAAACCAATTTGTTCGAAGAGTTTATGTTGCTCAAATCGAAAAGTTTTGAACTAACTAAAGTTAGATAACAACCTGGTGAAGAAGTACAATTCAGACCTCAAAACGGCGTACAGAGATTTTACAAGTATTTTTACGGTGGAGCACATACATCTGTTTCAGGGCAGCAACTTTCCCAATCATTACTTCTCTCTCATTAGAGGTACTCTTGGCACAAAAAGCAAATAAAAAGGATAAGGAGTGGTTATTACTGAAGTAATAACTTCCAAGACTCATCTAAAACTTTTGGGTTATCTCCCAATTAGTACTTTTCTTTAACACCTTTAAATTAGGCATGATAGTTTGAGAAGATGCTCACATAAGAAATATAAATTGAAGTAAAAGAGAGCATCAAGAAGCAAATTCAAAGCACATCTAAGTCTAACCCACTTCCTATGCATAGGAATCTTGTAAAGAAACAAGTCATGAAAGCACAAAGCAACCGTAGTAAAGCGAAACAAGTGCAACTTCAAGACTTTCAACATAAAGAGGGGAACTTAATATTATTGAGATGCATAAAACCATGTTTCCCTCTCTCATAATAACTTTCAGTACCATCATGAATAAAATTAACAATATAACTATCACATAAAACATTCTTATCATGAGCCACATGCATAAAAGAATTAATACTCCCCACATAAACATAGTCATTCTTATTAATTGTAGTGGGAGAAAATTCAACAAAATAGCTATCATTATTATTCTCATCACCATAATCATCAAATATAGGAGGCATATTGTAATCATAATTAATTTCCTCCTCAATATTAGGTGGACTGAAAATATCATATTCAACATTGCAATCATCATATATTGGAGGTATAGTATCATCATAAGCAATAGAATAATTATCTTCCAAAGTGTGTTCATTTGTAAACATATCATCATTGGAAGGAACATGGATAGCACTAATAGTATAGCAATTATTAATATCATCATTTTCAGAATTGGTACCAAAGAGATTTTCAATATCAAAGTAGTGTGCTTTTCCCAATCATGATCACTACTATAGGTAATAGGCATAGGAACATCATTGAGTTCAGACTCATCAAAAACTACAATAGGAGCAACATTCTTAGGGGAAAATACCGGTTCATCTCGCTTTTTACTCCTCTTCTTCTCTTTCTTCTTATCTTTAGGAGGGAGAGGCTTGAAAGGAATCTTCTCCATATACCCTGGTTCATTGTTAGAGATAGTAGAAGAAACATTGGATGATTCCTCCTTTTCATTAATAAGAACAAAACACATATTAGTCCTGTCATATTTTGGTAAAACCTCATATTTTATAATATTTTGTATGTAACTATTTGTGTGGAAATTATCAACACAATAAATATGACAACCACGCAGGACACTATTCATATCAAAAGCACCCATATCTACCAAAGAGGTTTTTCTTGATAACTCTTCACATCCCAAAAATAATGTAAGTTCATCATGCTGATTAGGAGTGATCATGTCATCACGATACAAACTTGCAGTACTCATTGGATTAGAAGGTCTATTATTATGGCCTGCGCATTGAAAATTTAAATGACCCACTTCAAAACAAAGTTCACAAATAAAATGATAGAGGGCACAAACGTTTTTACCAAGATCATTTAGAGCCTTATACCACGTTCTAGTTTTTTCATTCCTGTGGGTGATAAAATATTCTTCTTCAATTTGATTATTCTCACAAGGTATATGTATGCCACAAAAATTAACATGCTTATAAGAAATAGTACTTTCAGAGGTTTGAGCATGTTTATTGCTATCATTAATAACAATTTCATTTTCCATGCAAGTGTCTTTAAAAGGCTCATGATACATGTCCCATTTTTATTTAGGAGCATTAATATGAGAAGCAAAGGTTCTAAAACAATCAATAAGAATATGAGGATCAAGACCATATTTAGCACTAAGCTCTTGAAAATCAGCAGTTTTAGCGAAAGACTTAATGCAATCATTCTCATAGTTTATACCTGGTTCTTTACCTTTGCTGTTATCCCAATATTTGGTATTGCTTTGAATTGTTTCAAGAAGATCCCACTTAGCTTTGACCTTATTACTTGTGAAGGATCCCTCTAAACAAGTATCTAGATAGTCCTTGTAATGTCCTGAAAGCCTTGCATAGAAATTATTAATAACAATATTACTAGGGAGCTCATGAATGGAACATTTGAGACTTAGTGACTTCAATCTCCCTCATGCTTGGGCAATACTTTCTCCATCATGTGGATGAAAATTATAAATGTAATTCCTATCTTTATGAATTTCATGAGGAGGATAAAATTTAGAGTAAAAGAGAGATTCAAGTTCCTTCCACTCCAAATGATGAGGATCATCTAGTAGCTCATACCACTCCGTTGCTTTGCCCTAAGGTGAAAAAGGGAGTAGCTTTCTCTTAACTTGGTTCATTGAAATACCTGCACACTTGAACAACTCGCATAATTCGTGTATAAAGAGTAAATGATCACTAGGATGGACAGTTCCATCTCCCAAATAACAGTTGTTCATAACACATTCAACAATTTTTATAGGTATTTTAAAAGAGATGCTTTCAGTATGTGGATTTAAAATATAACAAGTATCATTAGAATTACCACATATGGGAGATAAAGTATCATCAGAGCAAATTTTCTTATTTAAAGCTGGGGAACTAAAAAGATCATTTTCATAAAAACTAACTTCCCCAAGCTTAGACGTTTCCATAGCATTAGTAACAAAGGTGTTCAAAGGATTCATACTAATAACATTGCTATTAGCATGCAAAGAAAGTTCCATGGGTTTTTTAATTTTCTTTTCAGACAATTCATGTTCTACATTAGGAAAAATACTAAAAAGCTCTCTAATTTTGTTGTTATTTTCCATTAAGCCTAACTAGTAAAAATAAAAACAAGAAACAAATAGACAAAATTGTAGAATCTAAAGGAAATAACTTCGAGCACTCACACTGGAGGATGTGAGTACCTTTTACCTTACCTCCCCGGCAACGGCGCCAGAAAATAGCTTGATGCCTAGGCACTTCTATTCTTGTAGCCAGTTGTTGGGCCTCCAAGTGCAGAGGTTTGTAGAACAGCAGCAAGTTTTCCCTTAAGTGGATTACCCAAGGTTTATCGAACTCAGGGAGGAAGTGGTCAAAGGTATCCCCTCTCAAGCAACCCTGCAATCAAGATACAAGAAGTCTCTTGTGTCCCCAACACACCCAATACACTTGTCAGGTGTATAGGTGCACTAGTTCAGTGAAGAGATAGTGAAATACAAGTGGTATAGATAAACGACAACGGTGCTAGAAAATAGCTTGATGGTGTGAAAGAGACTAAAGGCAAACTGAAATAAAGATAGAAGCAAGAAAACATGTAACAGATCTAATTGCAAACGGTGTTTCAATGTTTAGAAACAAGGCCTAGGGATCATACTTTCACAAGTGAACACTCTCATATAAATATCTTCTTCTTTATGATACTACACTGAACTACTCTCCGGTTGGACACTCCAATCATTGGTAGGGCTATAACAGCACACCTCAAAGTTCTCTTTTCCCATCTAGATAACCCCACACTATCACCTTGAGCACCAGATGGTTCAAACAAACACCACAATTTCATAAAGACATCCAACTCCAAATATAACTCATAACAAGTATTTGTAATCTCTAGCCTAAGTGCCATCATGGTGTGCACACTATCAACTTCACACACATGGGGAGACCAGAGATTCATTAAAGCACTTGAGTAGCAAGGTAGATCTACTTGATTACAAAGCTCATGATCTCAATATTATCATGCATAGATAGAGAGATCAACACATAGCTACCGGTAGAACCCTTAGCCTTGAGAGAGAACTACTCCCTCCTCATCATGGGAATCGGCAACGACGATGGAGACGGTGGTGGAGATCGATGGAGATGGCTCTAGGGGCAATTCCCCGTCCCGGGAGGGTGCCGGAATAGAGACTTTCTGTCCCCCGAATCTCTCCTTCGATGGCGGCGGCGCTGTGGAACTTTTCGTGGCTGGAGGCTTGATGACTTAGGGTTTTTGCATCGGGGGAGATATATAGGCGAAAGAGGCAAGGTCGGTGGCCGGCCAGGGGTCCCACACCATGCCCTGGCGTGGCCAGGGGGACCCGTGCCTAGGGGTGGTGTGGCCACCCTTTGGCCCCTCTGCATCTCTCCTTCTGGCTCCATGAGTCTTCCGGGAAAATAACAACTTTGGCTTTTGTCCGGTCCAATTCCAAGAATATTCATTTTCTGACTTTCCTGGAACCAAAAAAAAGCAGAAAACAGGCAACTGGCACTGTGGCATCTTGTTAATAGGTTAGTCTAAGAAATCATATGAAAAGTACTCCAAAGTGTGGACAAAACATAAGAAAGTAGATAAAACCAAGCATGGAACATAAAAAATTATGGATACGTTAGCAACGTATCAGTCACGCATGCGGCCGAGGTTGTCATCATCATCGGAATGGACATGGTTTTTTACCGAATCCTCTCCATCAGCCCACCTATTCGCGATCTCCATCAGGTGGTCGATTGTCTTGGGCTTCGAGCGGCCCAGCTCCTCCCTGATCTCTCTTTGGCATACGCCTTTGTTGAATGGGTCGATTGCACGATCCTCAGAGATGTCCTCTGCAGAATTTTTTATGATGAACCACCTCTAGATATACGAGCGTAGCTGCTCGCCAGTCTTTTGGTAGTAGCCTCGCAATTCTTTGAATGATGCAGGCCTTTTGTAAGTGCCCTTGAAGTTTCATATGAAATTGTAGACTAGCTCTTCCCAGCTGTGAATTGATCCGTGCGGGAGGTTATTGAGCCACGCACGGGTAGCACCTTGCAGCTGCAGCTGGAGGAATTGCATTGCCGTGCTTGTGGGTCTGCCATGCAGCCTGGCGGAGGAGATGTGATCCTCCAGCCAGATCTTCGGGTCCTGTAGGCCGTCGAATTTCGGGTTCTCCGATGGGAGTTTAAACCCCCTTGGCATTCGCATCTGCCTAATGGCTCTGCTGAAGCAGCTAGCGCTGCAGAGCTCTATCCCGTCATCTTCTGAGTCAGTCGAACGGGCCTGCCTCGCGCGCATGTTGTTGACCTTGCACTGTGTGATGTCATCACGCGCGTTGTAGTTGTCGTCGTGCCGTCGCGAGCAGCGTTGCCACGATAAGTCATGGATGTCGTTGCTGGAGGAGGGCGATGAATAGCGCTTGGCCAGAGCTTTGTTTTTCTTTGGCTCTAGTGTTGGATCCTTGGGGAGGGCAGCTTCGACTAGCCCTAAGGCCGCGATCGTAGATCGGTGCATGGCATCTCGCGGATCCCCAGCCGGTGGCTGGTTGTTGAGGAGGTACATGGTGGCCCCTGTCACCGCTACTTGCAGTGTTTTTGGGAGCACATTGCCCCACATATCCACCGTCATGGATGAGAAGTCGAGGACTCGCGCGACCTCTTCTCACTCCTTGTGGGTGAGGTGGGTCACTTGAGAGAGACTCTTGGCGGCCACATGGTCATTGCCCTTAGAGGAGGATCCTCCCATGGAAGAGAGCTGAGCCTGCCGAAGGCTCGACTCGTCCGCCGCCTTTCTATGTGCATCGGGCTGTGCGATTACTTGTTGTTGGTGCTTGAATTCTTCCTTGAGCAGCCAATGGTAACCCATCAGCATGTCTTGCGATGAGTTTGGGGGAAACGGATTGCCCCGCAGGGCTTCTCAACAGTGGGCCCACTCATTGTCATTGAGCTTGATCAGCACACGCTCTTTGGGGCGCTCATTTGCCGTTAGATGCAGGTCTCCTTCCAACCCATTGTTGGTGGGTGCGCCGTTGGCGGGACCACTATTCACGACTGGGATGCCACCACCGGTAGCGGTGTTATTTCGAGTGCCACCGTTCTCGCTTGTGTTGACTACTGCGCACATGTAGTGTTTGGGGAAGCTGTTCCTTCCATAGCTTTTGGATCCGGAGCCGTAGGTTCCATCTTCCATGGCCAGATCACGCAGATCGGATCCGCGATTGCTGTCGCTGATCGTGTTCCCGACTGTTGTCGGGGCGTCGAGTTTGCTCAGGGTGTCGATCGGCGGTGGAAACCACGATGTTGGAGGAATCGCGGGAACAATTGGCTGGTCAGGGAGGCGAAGTGTGCCAAGCTGACCAACTTGGAAGCATAAGCTCCCGATCGCCAGGCCGATCCCTTCGCCCACGGACTCGAAAGCTGGGCGACTGGCCGGTGTGTGGAACATGAAGTTGAATGCACCAAAGAGGAGGCGAATCTCTGATGTTGCAGAATTGTAGATCGCAGTTGAGGGGGTCGAGGAAGCCGCAACATCAGCACTCCCAGTTCCCACAGACAGCGCCAATTGACGAGGGTTAAACTCATCAATGCCCATTGTTATGGACTTGGGTTTTGGAGAAGGAGGGAGCGCTGGAGGCATCAATCGGCTAGCAAACAAGCACACAGGGATGCAAGGTTTACCCAGGTTTAGGCCTCGTAGATGACCCAACTCCTGCTTGTCTACTCTTGGAATTATCGAGGGAGTCAAAAGTTACAGGGGTGCGCAGATGCAATCTGGCGAGGTTGTGGAAACTAGAGTGGTGATTGTCCTCCTCGCCGCCTCCTCCTAGTCATTATATAGATAGGCTAGGTCTCGGGATAGCAGGTCGAGTCGGTTATAAGTTTAGGGTTTTTCCCTTTAAACTTTCTATCTTTGAGCTTGTCGCGTGTTGCAAGTAGTCGGAGTCTCCTTCGGTCACCCGAATCTTCGATTGGGCCTTGGTAACGCTGTGGGCTTCTGCAAGATTGGACCGTATATGCCAAGCTCGAGTACCTATAAGGTATGCCCACGGCACCAGCACTTTCACTTGTTCTTTAATGAACTCATTATTATCCTGAAGGGTTTGTAGTGCCTTAAGACTCATAGAAAAACCTGCTTCGGTTGTCTGCTTAATATCTTCATCAAGTTTGTCAAGATAAAGTCGCAGCAACCGAAGATTTTTGGGTGTCCCTGGTGTCTCCCTATCCATCTCTTCAATCTTCATCTAGAGGGCCTTCAACTCCCTCTTCCGGCATGCATTGTCGGTGTCAAGGAACTCCATAGGGACGATCTTGATCTCCTTGCCTTGCTCGCTATTGCTCCAGATCTCCATAGGAACCTTTCTCCCTTAGTTGCGTGTCCTCATGTGCGAATAAGAGGTGGATTGGTTTCTAGACATTGTGATTAGAGAGAAAGACAATGGCAATATATAAGAGGGGTGAGAGGTCGGTAAAACTCGCGAGAAACACCAAATTCTCGCCCAAGAAAAAAATCTTAACAAAACAGGGAAAGAAATCGTGGATTTGGAGGAGTCCCGCCGCGTAACGACCAACTATACGGGAACAGCCCGTATAGGTCCTGCCGTATAATTAGTTCTAGGCAGATATTTCCAAATATCTCGAGTCTAGGTCGGTTAAGTTACAACTCGAAACCGACAATAACGTTTTTTTACAATAAACAAAAAGGCAAACGAAAATGTCTGGCAGTTTAATGACCAACTATATGGCCAGAATATTGTCTCCGGTCGTATAGTTGTGACCATATAGATACACACATCAAAAATCGAAAGTGTCTGAGAGTTCAACGACCAACTATACAGTAGAAATTTTATCTCCGGTCGTATAGTTGTGACCGTATAGATACAAACATCAAAAATCGAAAGTGTCTGAGAGTTCAACGACCAACTATACGACTGAAATTTTACCTCCGGTCGTATAGATGTGACGGTATAGATCCAGACATCAAAAACAATATCACGAAGAAGATACAGAGGGTTTAACAACCAACTATACGGCGGGAGGTTTTCTTCTAGTCATATAGTTGCGCCCGCATAGTTGGTAAAAACCTCCAGAACATCAGAAAAACACGAGGAATTTAAAAGCAAAAAAATTAGAAGTAAAATCTGTAACATCCCAATTTCAGCAACCATGATCAGGGGGACAAAAACTTTTTCTTGTTTAATGCTGAAGTGTTTTCTTGTGTTTGGATATGCTTATGCATATGAATGTGTACTAGATGATATACTCCTTACCTCAACCCCAGTTGACAAAAGCTACCTCCCAAAACTGTCTTGGCTTAATTTCCATATTCTCAAATGTTCTAACAATTCAAAAACTGAGCCAAGATGCTTATGAAACCAAAACTATTTTAGTAGCTTCTGTTGATAAAACTATGGAGAGCTATATAACATAATCTCCTTATGTTTTCAAGTCAGAACCTTCAACTATTCTTATCTCTAGGTTTCCCAAAAACTCTTTTTAAAGATTTGAATTCTACTCTTGGTAGATATACCAAGGACCTTACCTTGTTCAAACTCCAACCTATTTCAAAATACCTATCCTTACCCCAAGCTAAGCTTGGTGGTAACCCCAGTAGTAGTTGATTTGTTTGTAAGATGAGTTGCCTTGATCTGCTGTTGAATTGTCTGCTTAGGAGATAGTATGAGCTACTCTAGGAGCTCATCACTAGGATCAAGATGTCTCCCCAATATTCTCACCCAAAGCACGATTACAATCTGGATCTGATCCCTAGCTACTAAGTGATCATCTAAAACCCTTAACCAGATTAATTCTGAAGTAATCCCTTCTAGAAGCTCCCAAGTCAGGAAGACCAATATCAAGAATGGATCCTTACTACTCAATATACACTTCAATATCATCCACATGATGATGCTTGGGTACTTTGCAACCCATCAAAATCATCTCGACCAACATTCTACTCAAAATCCCCAAATCTGCCAAATTTGACTAAGTCTGGAAAACTATTTCCCGCATCACCTTTTTGGATGTCTCCCTTTCTCAACCCTTGTTCACTTTTGGTAATGCACTTGAACCATATTGTTAACCATCCTAAGGAATACAAAGGCCCACTCCTTCCCTTGGTTATATCACACTACAACCCACTAGTTCTTGATGGTTTTGCAGGCAAGAAGATAACTTTTCCTGCAAATCTAGTCATCATGCCTACTTTGCTAGAAGCTCACACCACCATCCAACGTTCTATGGACCAACTATTTGCATAGTTGTGTTCTACTCATATAGTTATATCAACACCTACTTCACTTGATCCAATTGGATCCTTGAGTTGTTTACACCCACAAGGTTTCGAAGGCTAGTTGATAATCTCCTTTGGCAGGCTTATTTTATTCAAAGTTTGAAAGCCTGTCTTGGTGAGCTCAAGTAGGATCAAGCTCAAACCTCTACTCAATTCCAATCTACATCACTTGATCTATCAATACATATACCCCATGCCCCAAGGGGAGATCTGAGCTCCAAGATCCAACAAGGTTTTGGTGGCTTGAAAACAATCCTACCCAAGATCCTTAAATCTCTAGCTTCCACCAAATTCAACTTGGATTCTCCAATCCCAAGGTTGCAAATGCTTGCCACACCTTGTATACATCTTCTACCTTGATCATCAAGATTTATCAAATATTTTCCATATTTATTTTGGCTCCAAACCTAGTTAATCTCTTTAATAGTCAAAATCTCCAAAACCCCTCTCCCAAAGGAAAGTTTGGGTTTTACCAAAACACTTCCCCAACTTTTGACTCAATTGAGATCCATATATCACACCCCATCTTCCCACCTCAAAATAAATATTTTTGAGATTCTTTATTATTTCTTTTTGCCCTTTTTCTTAAATGGCTGAAACAGGAAATAATCCTTTAAAAATACTTTCCCACCTCAATAAATCCCAATAAAATTCCTCAAGGTGTGATATGGTATTTAGGACCATCTCACATCAAAATCCAACAAAGTCCAATGTAAAAATATCAAATGAGCTCCAATACTTCATTTCTGCAGTTCTTGAGTAAAAGGATTTAAGTGGACGTTAGATCTTCAGAAAAATCTCGAATAATCCCTAGAGAGGTATCTTGACCTCACCCATCTACCATTACCATCTCCCTACCTTGTCTTATACAATTTATCAAACTTCCTTCACAAGCCCCTATTTGCTCAATTTAGCAAACCTAGCTAGTATTGATTGAAATCAAGACCAAACCACCACTCATCTTGCAAGGCAATGCACCATAACACCCAACACTCATCTCTGGTCGTGATCACTGTAGCAATTACTGTAGCATGCTTGTCCTCTAGTGCTTGGAACCTTGTGCTTAACCCCATGTGGGTGTCTTGGCTTGCAAAACCCCCTTTACGCCTCTAGCAGCTGTCACCACTCCTCCTCTCTGGCCTACATCACGACCAAATACCACCCTCCCCACGCCCACAGCATCCACCCCTGGTTCCACCTCCTTCCCCCACAAACTCAATGGACCAAGTCCATCAAGAACCTCCCCCTCTCGGTATATAGTGCTGGAGACCACTGCAGCTCTCCCCTCCCCTCATTTGCCTCCCTCACCTCACACCTACCCATCCCCAAGCTCCCGACCTGGCACCCGAGCTCCCCATCGCCGTGGAGAAGAGGAGCAAGTCCTCTCGGGCTCCACCTCGTTTGCTGACATCCAGTTGGCCCTGACCTCCCCCGACGCCTTAGCTCACCTCCAAGCCCTCATGTAGATCACCAAAGGCTCCTTCATCGAGCCCCTGCCTCTGCATGTTGCAGGAGAAGGAGAACTCCGACTCTCGGCCGTGTCCAAGATCTGCTCCTAGTACTCTCCCGCTAGCTCCCTCCCTTCTGCATGCCACCATTCCGAGATCTCCTAGTTCTCCTCTAACTAACCCTATTATTATTTTGTCCCAGGGTTGTTCCTACCGTCGCCGTCGTCGAGCTCCAACGAGACCGTTTTCGGGCGCCCTTGCGCGAGCTCCCTCGTGGCGTCGAACCCCGTCCTTCCGCCCATCGTTGGCCTTGTCGTGGTGCTTTGCGTCTCCCTCGCCACCCCACGGTCGCCGGCAAGCCCCCAGGTGAGCTCCCCCGCAGCCGCCCGATGCCCTAGGGTTTTCCCCTCGCCACCGCCGCTGCCCGGGGTAGACGATGCACGCCAGTAAATGATCCTGACTTGATCGAACGGCCAACAGCGCTCCTTACCCGTTTTCCCTCTCCCAGTCGCTGACCAGCGGGCCCCATTCCCAGGGATTCAAATTTCGGCCTCCCGCGCACTCCGGTGTGAGATGGGCTGCTTGTTGCCGGTGCGGCCCAAGTACTCCCGCGGATCTGGCCCAGCAGCCCCAGTCCTCCCTATATTTAATCTTTATCTCCAGATTTGATTTCTGACTACTAGGTTTAATTACAAATGAAAATGTTAATTAACTACATATGACCTGACACAAATTTCCTAGAATACCTTAGGGTTTTGTCTATCGTGCTGTACCAAAAGTTTGGCCAAATACCACTAATATCTCCTCTGTAGATTTATTTACCAAGATATACCCCTTCTAGTAAATAAATTCCTCAGAGAAATTCACATCTCCAATTGGAGTAAAACCAACTGCCCCTGGTAGGTATTACATATGCCTATCTCACGGACTTGGTCCTAGGCCAAGGTGAACAGTAGGTTGTCTTTAGTAAAAATAACAAACATAGCTCTGATCTGACTTTAGGAATTCCTCTAGGTCAAATCAACTTAGTTATTGACCTAATTCCAACTCTCTATGATGCGGTACAATATGTCCTGTCCAAATCCAAGAGCTCATGATTTATTGAGCCCTGGATGTTTTTCTGTGAATTAAACTATTTTGTGCATGGTTTATTCACCTATTAATTCACTACAGTAGTTCTGCTAATCCAAAAATGTTGATTCCAATCTCTATATAAAGGTATTTCAACTACCTACCACGTGCCCTTGGAATCAAATCAAAATCTCTTGTAGATTTAATCTGGTAAAAAAGACAAGTTGGGTACAAAATTGCCTTTGGAAAATTCCTGAGGGCATTCTGTTAAGTATTTTGGAGTTATTCCAACTCCCAGTGAACAAGTACATGAAACCCTACCTAACCATACAAGGAAATAATTTGTGGAGCTCCAAAACTTCTCTGGTGAATTATTTCCAAAATCTAGAACCTTTAGCACTAGAATATTCATAAGTAGTGCAAGAAAAGTGATAAAATAGTGAAACCACTTTTGTTGGTTTCATCTCATCAATACCTATCTGTTGGTATCATGTTTTTATAATGGTATCCTACAGAATATGCTCTTGTTCCAAAAGCCATCTCTTAGGTAGTTCCAGACTATAAATCCTAAGGGATTTTCTTCCACCTTTCAAAGCAAGGCCATCTCAATCTCCTAATTCGAATCCTCTCAAAACCATCTGAATCTTAATCTGGTATTATTCATTTGTTTTCTAAATTGTATTGGTGCTTGCATGCCTTGTGTTGATTGTGCCCTTGTTTGTTTGCATATGATGTCTGGACGACGATAGTTGCGCTGAAATCGGAGAGCAGAAGAAGTGGTCTCTATTATTGGTATTGGTATTCTTGGTTATCTAAAGAAGAAGTCCAGGGACATATTGCCATATTGCTCATCATCAGGAAAGCCACCTTGTTGCTCATAAGCCTTGTCCTACTATTTTACTTATGCATGTTTTATCTTCTGTTTATTAAAAACTGCATTGTTTTACTATATGTTGATATATATACATATATATATGGTAGTCGTTTGGCTCCTCCAAATCATTACTCAATGGTATTACTAAGTACGACCCTCTTAATGATACCTACTTGCCCCTAGTATGGTAGATGGTGTATTACACCATATCCCTTTTGGAGACCCCCGATTTAGCCAAAGCAAACCTGGAGGACGGGAACACCCCGGAAAAAGATTTACCAAATGTTTTATGATAAAACCTTAGTGAGGTGGGACCTCCCAAGAGATGTCGAAAAAGAGAAGGTTTTGTTTTACAAAATGCTAGAGGAAAACTGGAGGAAAAAGGTTTACGAAAACGCACCTGGTTCTTTGCAGTTTAGCTATAACAACTTAACCCTGTGCAACCACACTACTCTGGAATGGGACAGGGCTAGATTTGATGGTTGTCTATTCTGGTATAAGCTGCCTCGCAACTTCTACTGGGGATCGGGGATCCCTGGAGGGTGGGCCTTCTCCGACGTAGGTCCATGCGGGACATCGCCCTGGAGAAGGAATGAAGGGTCGGCAGGCCTCCACGCGTTACTATGAGCCACTCATTGAAAGCGCTCACCTGGGAGGTGGAGAAAGCGCTCCGGTTGGTCCTCACCCAAAGTCCCGGTGTTGAGGGGATTAACACTCATAGGGTAGGCACTTATACTGGAGTGGGCATCCAGAGAGTCTTGATCGGTTACTCGACCCACGATCGGTGAAGATCAAGGTAGAGTACCCGGATGGTGTGGGTAAAGTGTAGAACCTCTACAGAGTGTAAATCTATTCGAATAGCCATGTCCGCGGTTAAGGACGGGTTGGACAAACTTCTGTAGAGTGGTGCTGGTTTTGTTTTAAAAAAGGATTTTAGAAAATAAAATGGCTTTGGAAATGTTTTTGACCATGGGATGGTCGGGAAGGATACCTGCTTTGACCATGGGATGGTCAGAGAGGTATGGAAGGAGTTTGGTCGTGGGATGACCTAAAAACTGGAACAAATGGGTGACCCAGTCCTATTGTTTTTTTTAACTTTTCAAAAAGGTTTCCAAAATGTTTTACAAAAGTTTTCAACAAAGATATGTAGATGCTATATCTACAATAGAAACTATTTGAGAAAAGAACCCCTCTTGGAGCCCTCCTACTACCACAGCCATAGTGCATATCCTCTTGTTAGTACTGTTATCTTAAGGTGGTTTGCGAGTACATTCAAAGTACTCACTAGCATTGTCCCTGGCTATTAACTTGGTCAGATTCCAAGAAGAAGGTGGTGATGGTGACTATGCGAGCTAGGACGTTCTCCCAGTCAGTTGCCTGTAGATTAAGGCATGGCTCGGGCCGTACGCCTAATGAAGTTCCGTTGTTGTTGATCAATGTAGCCATAATGGCATATAAGGTATGTCATGTATTCGTTATGTACTGGATGTTTACTATGATACTTGTCGGTTATGTGCCACGACTAACTGATCAGGGAATAGTGGTTGTATGCATAACAGGGATTCTCGGAGGATAAATCCGGGGGCCCCACAAAATCTATGAAAACAAATCACTTATTTGAGTAAGAACACTTACCTTGTACTTACCGTTTTCTTATTCGGGGATGACAAGCTCCTCCAACAACAAAGACTTCTTCTCTTTTGGAGGAATTAACCTTAGTTCATTGAATAATTCTCGTAAGCGAAAATCACCAGGATTAAAGTTCCTCTTAATAAGATTGGTGTCTTGCTGGGCAAACATGGACATTGCATCCAACATCTTTATTTCCTGCCTCTACATAATCTACAACTCAAATTCATGAAGTAAAAGAATCCCATAGATCAGTCTTGGCTTATGGTCTTTCCTCTCAAGGAGTTCTTTTAAACCGTCATGATTTCTATGAACTCTTACTTTTGCATCAACTATATAAGAACAAAATTTATCACAAGAGAAAAATACAACAAATAGTTCCCTTTCTTCTTTAGGATAATTCTTTTGAGCACCATTAAGAGTTCTACTAGCATGATGTATAATATTAAATTTGCGACCAGTGTGTTGTCCTAGAGTAACTCCTACAACATCATCACTAGCTTCACATATTAAGTCAAAAGTCATATCCCAGATAGGTGTTTTAATGATAGGAGCATGGGATAAAGCATTTTTGAGTTTATCAAAGGCTACAATACATTTATCATCAAAATTAAATCTTACTCCCTTTTGCAGGAGGGTTAGTAAAAGGTTTAGATATTCCAAAGAAATTTCTAATTAACCTTCTATAAAAACCCACATGACCAAGGAAACTTCTTATACCTTTAATATCCCTAGGTTGTGGCATTCTCTCTATGGCCTCAACCTTAGCTCTATCCACTCCAATTCCCTTACCTGATACCTTATGTCCAAGGACTATACCTTCTTTGACCATAAAATGGCACTTCTCCCAGTTTAGAACAAGATAGGTTTGTTCACAATGCTGCAAAACTCTTTTGAGATTATCCAGGCAACTAGTAAATGAAGTTCCATAGACAGAAAAGTCATCCATAAATACTTCCATGATCAGCTCTATAAAATCCGCAAAAATAGTAGTCATGCATCTTGAAAAGTAGCTGGAGCATTACATAAACCAAAAGGCATACGTCGGTAAGCATGTAAACCATAAGGACTAATGAAAGTTATTTTAAACTGGTCATTAGGATGAACAGCTATTTGAGAAAAACCAGAGTATCCGTCCAAGTAGCAAAAATGAGTGTAGTTTGCTAACCTTTCTAAAGTTTGATCTATGAATGGTAAAGGATAGTGATCTTTCCTAGTTTCTTTATTCAATTTCCTAAAGTCTATGCACATCTTATGCCCAACAATAGTTCTAGTAGGTATCAATTCATTGTTTTCATTAGGAACAACAGTAAAACCGCCCTTCTTAGGGACACAATGAATAGGACTTACCCATTCACTTTTTTTGACATGATAGATTATACCTGCGTCCAGTAGGCGTACAATTTCTTTTCTTACCACTTCCTTCATTTCAGGCTTCAATCTTCTATTAAATTCTGCAACTTGTTTAACACCTTCTTCCATGAATATTCGATGGACGATTATCATGGGACTAATGCCCTTCAAATCATCCATTGAATACCCAAAGACCTCACAATGCTCCTTAAGAATTTTCATGAGTTCTTCTTCTTCTTCTTCTCCTAAAAGTTTAGCACTAATAATAATAGGAAATTTATTTGTATTATCTAAAAATCTGTTTTTAAGATTATCTGGTAGAGTCTTCAACTCTGGGGGTGGTAATTCCTTGTCCCCTCTCTTTTCTGGCTCTTCGAAAGCCTCATTAGTTGGAGGCCCTATAATGGGAAGTGAATCGATTTCATCTTCTAGTTCATCTAGGGACTTTTCCTCCATAACTATTTCTTCATAATTTGAGTCTTCATTTATTTCTTCTTGATTACTAAAGAAGAGAGCTGCCATTTCCTTAATAGTTTTCTCTTTCCCTTCGTCTCGCATTTGTGGAGGCCTGTCTTTAAATTTGGAAAAGTGGAATTTTTTTTCAGATCCCCCAAGCTAAAGAGACACAATCTCCTTTTTGAAATCAACATTGGCACCTACAACACTCAAAAAGTTTCTTCCAAATATAATTAGGCAAAGAGTGTCAGCTGGCATATCAACAGCTACAAATCAATAGGAACATTTTTTGTTGCCAATTATGACAATTGCATCTTCAACTACTCCCATTGGAATTCTAAGAGTTTTATTGGCTAACATGATTATCATATCAGTATTTTCAATTCTAGCCAGTTTTATTTCTTCTTTGATTTATAAATAGAAATCATAATATATAAGATTAACTTCGGTGCCAAGATCGCATAAACCATCATGCGAGGTTTCCTTAAATATGCAGGGAAGAATAGGCTTACCCACATCTTTTACTTTTGTTTTACCTTCAACCAATACGGAAGTGTCTTCATCAAGTTCAACTATATTACTATGTGCGTATATAGCCATAGTTGCTTCCTTGGTTACCTCTTCATCTTTGGCTTCTTCCATATGTTCCACGACTTCTGGCATACTTTCCTCTTCCTTCTTCTCATGTACTGCTTTGACCTGTTCATATTCAAAAATATGCTTCTGCGTAGTGCTAGCTCAAGGTATCTCATATGTTGGTTCTAGAGAGGCCGGTGTTGCTTTAACTTCTCTTTTCTTCTCAGGTTCGGGTGGTGGATCATACTTGACCAAACTCTCTTTTGGAGCTTTGATATGTTTTGGAAAAGCTTTAACAACTTGCAACATAAGATCTGAATCCAAATAAAGTTCTTTAGATAATTCTTTAGCATGGCCCTTTTTATTATAGTCATGAATACAATCATGACCTATTTTGATGCCTCCTTCACTTCCTAGACCAAAATTCCATGAAACTCTATGATCGCAAATTCTATTAAATAAATCCCAAGCTTTAGTTATCGGAAGATTCGTAAAGGCTTCTTCTGCAAAAGAGTCTAGTTCAGTTTTATTAGGTTCAATTAAACCGCCATAAAAGATATGCAATAAATACCATTCATGCAAATCATGATGAGGAGATAGGCGAAGTAAATCTTTAAATCTAATATAATCTCTTACTAGTCCTTCATTAGAACGGTTCCTCCAAGTCATTATAAGACGCCTGATTCCAAAAGATTTTGATAATGGATAATATTTTGCTAGAAATTCATAGGATAAATTATCCCAAGTAGTAGTGGCTTATAGCTGTGAGATTCGACACATTTTTGATGGTTTTTATTTATGATTTTCTCCCGGATTTGATCGTTTTCTAGCTTTACCTAACGCTAATACTTTGGTAGCGAATAAAATTTGGTTTTAAGGTGTGTTTAAGGTTCTGAACATCAACAGAAGGTTTTAACTAGAGAAACACAATATTCAGGCGAAAACAAGCAAGTCTCTCTTTGAAATCAATCGAGGGAAGCCTACAGAGGCTTTAACGAGCAATTATACGGTGGCAGCAATTTTTCTGGCAATATAGCTCCCGCCGTATAGATACCCCCGCCTCTGTCTTGTCAAAAGGGACAACTTCCGTGAAGGGACCAGGGATGAAAACACAACACAACAGCCGCCATCCTATCCAGAAGGGAGAAAGAAGAGATCCGGAGAAGAAGGTTAAGACGTTCTTCATCTCGCTCCACGATCTTCAACCTCCTAGACAATACACCCCCATAGCCATTAGTTGTACTTGAGAGAGAGAGAGAGAGAGAGAGAGAGAGATCTTAACCTTAGAAGACTAGGGTTTGAGATTTTTTCTTCCCATCTTTAATTGTGTTGGATTACTTTTCTATTCTTATTGTGGATCCCCACGGTAATATCAAGAAGAACTCCCTTTATTTAATTATATTGATGATGCTTTCTTCTCTCATGTGTGAGTACGTTCCTTGGGCGTGGGAGATGTAGGGGATTGGTGAGATGTGATGTGCCTCTATATATTTTCCATTAGTTTGTGATTCATTTTAATTACTATATTATGTGTGCTTGACTATCTATAGGATGTCTAATGCTTGTTGTCTAATTAAGGGCCCAAACAACATGATACTTTGTTCTACATGGATAGGATCTTGTTCTCTAGTAGACCGGTGACCCCCGAGTGACACGGGGATATCAATGGAAAACTAGTTGACTCGAGGATAACGAGGAACCACCGTGCTTATTGCATTAGTCCGATCCAAGGAGCTTAATCACTAAGCGACCTAAAGGGTCTTAATCATCTAGTGTCTGACCATGATTTTGGTAACATACTAGTAGGATTATTGAAGTTGGGATGAAATCTACCAAGAGGAATTCTGGATAATTATGGGTTGCTCCCCTACATATATACTTATAAGATTATAATTGTTACATTCATCACTCGTCCACCTAGCATAGTCACTATCACCATGAACTGAATCTTGTCGTGCCTTCATTCACCATCTATAGAAAACAACAAACAACCGAATTGTTCTTTACTTTTATGCTTTTTATTTCTAAAGTTTACATTTTAGTTTCATTTAAATACACCCAGTTTAATCAAAACTCCATTCTAATTTCAACACTTGCAGTCAATTCACTCGAAGACCTATGACAACTTTGGGTGTGACAGAGACTTCACCATAAACATTTACATTTGGGCTCCCTGTGGGATCGATATCTATACTTTGAAACTAGCTACAAACGATCTGTGCACTTGCAGACATCAGTGGCTTCTGGGGTAGAGATTTATACCATGAGAGATCTTTACTAGTAAAATTCTGACTAAATAGTTTAACCCTTACCTCATTAGCAGTATATCCCATCAATTGAAAAGTGCCACATATATCTTTGAAACATGCAATATGCTCATATGGATCAGGATCTTCTTCATCTCTAGTAAATTGCTTCTTGTGTAGAATACCAAGTAATAGAGGATTTATTTCAAACCCACTTGTATTCTCATTGGAGTTATCTCTTTTATAAATATCATAGGGCTTCCCAAAGTGGCTGAGTGGGTTAGCACTAGTCATGTGCTCAAACTCCATCATGTTGGTGGAAACCTGTAACTCAAAACAAAACTTAGAAAGACAAAAATAAATAAGCAAAAACTAAAAGACCTATAGTGCTTAGCTCCCCGGCAACGGCTCCAGAAAATAGCTTGATGACTGCAAGTGCACATATCATTTTTAGCTAGTTTCGAAATGAAGATATCGATCCCACAGGTGGCAAGAGTCTGAAGTCAAATAACTCTTGAAATAAACATTACAATAGAAATGCTAAATAAAGTTCTAAGTGACAATATAAAATGCGAGTATTGCGTAAAAAGGTGTTTTGGGGTTTTTGGTATAAGAGCGGCAATAAGTAAAGTAAAACAACTGAACATAGAAAGTAAGTATCATGTATGTAAGAGAGATTGGAACTGCAATAGGGAAAAGGCGTTCTCAGGGAGTAGCGGATACACCACTGGCATTATAAGGATCTAAGGTAAATATTATTATCATGAACATTCTCAACTATGTATGTGTGGGAGGAACTCTGTATTTGGACAAATAGGCAGCAACCACTGCTCACATTATCCTCATAACCACAGTATTTAGCAATCGACATCAATCGAATTACTGTGCTATTAAGGGACTTAATCCCGTAGGATGTATCCCATGGCATGGATAGTGTTCCGTGAGTTTTCTTGGTTCCCAAGTTGATACGTAAGGGGTGCAAACAGCTTTATAGTCACTTTAAGTGCTAACACACCTCCGTCTACCAACACGTAGTTCTCTCCATCAAGTCCCCATGAGAGGCAAATATTGAGAGGTTGACTTCTCTCAACATCAAGATGAAGACAATCTAACACATGGTCACAACGATGAATATCATAATAAAATTTATCTTATTTCAATCTCATACAAGGGTTTCTCCATCTCCCCAAGAACTAATGATCTACTCACACATGGAGGAAATAACAATGGAATCTATCATAGATGAATAGTACTTGTATAAATCCACAACGAGTACGGAAATTACAATAAGATCTAGACAAGATGTAGATGGGATGGATGGATATGGTGGTGATGAAGTGGTTGATGATGAAGATCAATTGCTTAGCCTCCCGGATCTGCGCAGGGCGAAGATGGATCCCCGGTGGATGAGTTCTCCCTCGAGATGCCTTCTAGAGGTGAGGTTTCGGCAATTTCTGGGTGTTATGTATGTCGTCTCCCTGATCTAGTTGCACGGCGTGAAACTATTTGAGAAGGCGGTGGCGGCGCCAACTATACGGCGGGAACTATACGACAAGAAAAATTATTCTTGCCGTATAATTGGTTGTTAAACCCTCTATACGTCTTGTTCGCTTCGGGTTTTCTTCTGGTATTATTGATATCTCCCACATAAGCGATATACGTTGTTTTTGACTCCTTTTCTCCTCAGTACAACTGCTCCAAGAATTGTCTCCATTGTATCCATCATCTGTCCTGATCCTAGTGAAAACAGACATAAAATGTGCGTGCGAGTGCTGTAAAATACCAAGATCCTACATCTACAATGCAGAAATAATAATATAAAACATGATGCAAATATGCACTCATCATGCATATAGGGCTAATGCGCCACATGCAAGTGGGGTGCGGTCGCACGCACCCTGGCCCACACATAGTGGTGGCGCACCTTACTCATATGCGCCACTGCTATGTGGCCAAACCGTGGGGCACTTATAGCCGATGCGCCACGGCTACTTGCCTGTGGGGCACTACCTTGCGTGTGCGCCACAGCCGTGCAGATTACCTACAGCTTTTTTCCTAGTGGTGTATGGCGTCACAGTTCTAGCAACATTGGGTTCTTGTGGATACCTTCAAGATGCTCCCGTAGTTCCGTGTCCCAACAGGCGCAGCGGTAGAGAATCCAGGATGGGCTTGGGGGCGGCCTCCTGCATGAGCTCAGGTCCCCTCGTGAGGCGCGTGGTAGACTTCAGAGGCCAAGGCCCAACTGGCGAGATGGTGTTCTAGGAGTTCCTCCATCATCAGATTACACCTCTTCAGGATCATCGGAAGTGTGTTTTGGAAATGTCCTCTGGTCAAGATGCGATCAAGTTGTCTGTTGGCCTTTTCCCTGAAGACATGCTGGTTACCCTCACGCAGTTGCTCCTTGGCGAGGGGGGCATCCCCGAGATCCCTTTGGGGGCCTGTCCATTGTAGCTGATGGGCACCTCTAATGCCATCCGCTTAGAGCTCCCCTCCTTCGACCAGTGGGGCGAGAGCCCTCCGTTGTTGGGGCCTCTCGAGGGGCCCCATGCATCAAGCCCGGCTCAAGACTTTGTATGCAGGCAGGAGGACAAGGACACGCCATAGGCGCGGCCCCTAAGACCTTTTGGTCCGCTCACCATGGGATGGTGATCCACTTCGTATCTTCCTCAGAAAATGACACGCCAGGCTCCTTGGCCAGTAGGGCTCATGGCACTATAGATGGCACACGATGCACCTCACCCGACGCGCCTAGGATCACCGGCGCTACTGTCCCGAGGCGGCCGGTAGCTCCGTAACCCGCTTTGTTCGAGGGGAATGCCTTCCTTCCCCTCGGCCTAAAGAGGGAGGTCTAGTCCCTCTCTAGCCGTGTCCGTGGGAGGTAAGTTGTTCTTCCAGTACCCTCCCTCGTTTTCCCCTATTCCCCCTCTCGTCCTCACTGACCGGCCATCTTTCGGGTGCAGGCACGAGAAGAAGAGGTGAAAGGGGGAGAAGGTCTGAAGGCGCTAGGGGAGCATGGAGGGTATGTCCTCTCCCCTATCCCCCTGGAGGCATTGCTCTCCGAAGACTATTGGGGAGACCAGCCCCCATCCTCAGACATTGCAGGGGATGTACCCGTACGCACTGTCCCTGGCCCTAGGCCTGAAGCCACGCTCTTGGCAGTCGAAAGGGTCGAGGTGCGTGCCGAGGGTCTAGCGGCTCCCGCCTCTCTGCCCGTGCCGATCGGTACGGAGGTAGGCATGGAGTCTTCTCCTAGGGAATTGCCCGTCCCCGTAGTCTCCCTCCTAGAGGATCTCATGGGTGCTTAGGAGGCCACTCCGTCACCCTGATCATGGTGGGGGAGTGGTCCCTTCTGTGGTGAACCTCCACGCTCGTGAGGCAGTGGAACCGAGCGCGCTCGTCCTAGTGCCGACTGACCACGCCTCTCCGAGGAAAGTGGGATGTCTTCATGATATCATGGGAGCGGCGCATGCTAGGCTTGACCGATTCCTCACAGAGGTGGCCATTGAAGAACATTGACTGGCAGGCGTGTGGTGCCATATCCATCAAGAGCAGGTCATCCTTGATGCGGCACGGGAGCAATGGGAGTGGCACCACGGGGTAAGGAGCCTGTGGACCAAGGGGGTCCTTGAAGGGGAGTGTTGTGAGGCCACGAGGGTTCCGATTGCCGACCTAGCGCCGATCCTGCCCTCCGGAGGAGAAGATTCCACCTCCATGGACACCGACTCCTTGACACGCGATTTCTCCGTTCGCAACTGTGCGCTTGCCATATCTAAAAGGGAAGTCGAGGCAGATCACATGAGGGTTGCTGAGAGGGAGCTAGAGGTGGTGTGCCATGAAGAGGCGGTCCTACTCCGGGAGGACGAGGCTCTCCTAGAGAGGAAACGTCTAGATGCATTGGAGGCGCAACTAGGCACAACCCGTGAGAAGCTCGTGGAGTGCGAGCTTGATGTTGAGCACCAGAGCACCAAGATCGACGAACGCATATGCTGCTACAACACTAAGGTTACCGAGGAGAAGAAGAAGATGGAGGCGTCCAACCTCAAAGAGCTCAAGCTGCGACACGCGATGCTCTGGGAGGAGTACCAGCAGAGGCTCGTCATGCAGGAGTAGCGCTTTCTGGAGAAGAAGGATGAGATGGTGGCCTCCCAGTGCAAGGTGGAAGAGTGTCTGGCCCAAGCTTATGTTCACCTGGACACCTTGTGGGAGCTGCAGAAATGCTAGGCCCTCCGAGAGAAGGAGGAATTGGACCGCCACGTGATTGAGAAGGAGGGGTGCAAGATGTACCGAGAGCTTGCCATGTGTGAGGCCGCCACCCTTTAGGAATTTGAGGTGACTGAATTTCACACTGGGCCTCTCGCCGATGCAAATGAGGATGGTGCTTTCCTGGCACTCTTCACTCCGACCACCACGCCGCTGGAGGGAAGGGCCGCGCTATACCAGGCCTATCACTTGGACGAGTGTGCAAGGATGTTGAAGGTCACCACGGCCCAGATCTTCTCCCACCTTCATCAGCATGACGTCATCTTTTCTTGGAGAACACTGCTAAGGAGGGTGAGGCATCCCCGGGGACCCTATGGGCGAGATCGTCCGCTTCTAGCAGCTCAAAGATGAATGCGTGCACTCCTTCTTTCCCATGTTTATTCGGACCAAAGAGGGGGTCATGGTCAAGCCCCCAGCACTGGCTCCGATACTATGGGATACACAGGAGGTGGGAGCAAAGATGACATCCTTGGAGGCGGCTCGCCCAGCACCAAGACGGATGAATGAGCATCCCTCTGACGGTAGTGCCCCAGGGACCCTGCCCTAAAAAGGCCACATGCGTCTCAGGCGCATGCTTAATGAGCATGGAGAGGGTACCACTCTGACCACTCCGAGGTCGATGTGACCATTCCGAGCCCTTTAGGGATGACCTTTTGATGATGTGGTTTGCTTGTCGGATTTTGATTATTCGGGTGTGGGTGGGACTATCTTGTGAGGCGTTTTGTATTCTTTTTGTACGTGTTTGACTCCTTAATGGCCTCCTGGAGAGCGGTGCAATTATAGCATATGTGATTAGGGTTTAAGCCGTTGGAGGGGGTATCCTCATGAGTTGCCCCATAAGCCTCTCGAAGAGCAGACCGTAGGGAAAATGCTTACCATGTTGGCCCCTCGAGGAGGAGACCGTAGGTCTAGCATGAATTTTCGTTGCTAGAGGTGGATACCTTCATGAGCCGCCCCGTAAGCCTCTCGAGGAGAAGACCATAGGGAAAATTCTTATCATGTTAGCCCCTCGAGGAGGAGACCGTAAGTATAGCATGAATTTTGACCGTTCGAGGGGGATACCTCACAAGCCGCCCGATAAGCCTCTCAAGGAGAAGGTCATAGGGCTCGTGGTTGTCCTATTAGTCCCTTAGGGAGGCGACTCTAGGCACCACATGTTTTAACGCTCATGTCCAGTGACCAATGCACTCCGTACAGACCGTGTCATACGCGCTTGCTAGTTTTTTTATGCATTATACGAGGGTATCAAGCATCAGGAACCGTGGGTGAGGTGACTTATCCCCGTAGCTAGTCCGCAAGTTCAGATCTCAACAATTTGGACCATGATGTTGATGGGAGTGGTTTGGTGATAGGCACTGCCCTAGCCCCCGCTTGCATGACGCATGTCGTGGTGGTGGCACGGCAGATGCCATGGATAGGATAAAGATGGGGCCAATGTGTGCTAGGGGAATCCAGGGAGGGAGAACGTGGTGATTCCATGCACAAATGTTCTTGTATTCTCTCTCTCAATGGAGTTTACAAGTACTCTTCAAGATCTTGGTAAGAAGGAGACTATGTCTCTTACTCCCTACAAACTAGCTCTAGAGTTCTTCCTTAGACAGAGAAAATGATCGATTCCTCTCTATGGAGGCCCCAGTGCTCCTTATATAGGAAAGCCCGGGTTACAAAGTTAGGGAATACGTGGTAGCATATTCTCCGAATATGCTCCT
This sequence comes from Avena eriantha, assembly GCA_910589775.1. Classification (NCBI taxonomy): domain Eukaryota; kingdom Viridiplantae; phylum Streptophyta; class Magnoliopsida; order Poales; family Poaceae; genus Avena; species Avena eriantha. Next base: position 180,247,844 of record OU342741.1, on the reverse strand, counting down.
CATCTAAAGCTAGATGCTTCTTTATTCTCTTTAATGGCTCGTCCGGGCTTTGGACGTAACCCGCAGTGTAATCTTTGTCTTTAAGTGTCACCAGACATGGGCTACGTCAGCCGACATTTCCCACGTCACCTTGGTCGCCCCTAACCCACTGGTCCTCCCCTCTGCTTTGCTTCGCTCATCCTACAGCTAATAAAGCCACCTTTTGACTAGCGGGAGATTCTTTCCTTCTCTTGGAAGCCATATGATAGTCCGGCTAGCACATGGCTAATCCGGAAAGTGAGATACCTGCAAAATGGATAGACAAACATGGCCGGCATAATTTTTATGTTGGCCGGGCAACATTTAAGGAGATGCTCCACGGGCCAGGTCACTCTGTGGTTCGGCCTGCCTTGAGGTGACCCGGTCAACACTTGCTTTGACTGTGCCATACCCCGGCTAACTCGGCCTTTATATCCCGCGTCACCCTACCCGGGGGTATCCCCCCAACAGTAATCCCCGAAGCTGGTGCGGTCTTAGCAACTATTAGTTGTTGAGGCCACAGCAGGTTCCAATATTCGGATCTCTGCGGCTTTGGCCGAATTATCCAGTAACCCGGGGCTTTTCCTCTGGCGATCCCTTGGCTCATTCCGAGTTATTCCTCGCTGGCCGGGTTTTTGCCTGGTTATCTGGGTTACCATTCCTTCTCTTGTATGGTTCCCCACATCCTACGTGGAGGGTAATCATCATTTCACCTCATTTTAAGGGCTACGCGCATTTAATGCGCTAGTTACTGTTGCAATGTCAGGAATAACTGTTGCGCATGTCCCTTCACTGCAGCGCCTCGTTAACTATAACATTACATCGTGTCATGGGATCCTCCACCCTTATGGCCCTTGCTGTGGCCACATTTCGATTGGCTGACTCGGCTGCGTACACGCCCGTTGCGTGTGGTGTGGCAACCGCAAAGGATCCCACTACACGCCCGTTGCGTGGTTAAGTAGAGGGCCTGGAGAAATCTCTAGGGAAGTTCCCCATTTTCTCCGTGCTTCCCAGCCTCCTTTCTCTCTCACTGCAACCTCGCCGCCGCCACTAGTTCCTCGTCGTACCAGCACCGTCACGACCGCGCCCAGGCAACACCTTGCGCCTGCGCCGCCGTTCCCGCTCAAGAGCTTCATCACGGGGCCTTGAGCTTCCCGTTTCCCTTCCACCGGTTATTTCTATTCTGATTTCCTTCTCGAAGACCTTGAGTCTACCATGACTGAGGAGGAGGCAGCCATGGTGGCACAGCAGGAGGTAGAAGCAGAAGGCCACAAGCGCGGCTGCTGGGACGGTGCGTTCATCTGCGATGATGATTTGGACTGGCTCTGTGCCACGCACTGCATCCCCGCCGACGTCGCATGTCGCCTCGCCGCCGACGATATTTCCCCCTATCCCAATCCAGGGGAGTATATTGTTTTTCTTTCTCATTTCCAGCGTGGCTTCGGCCTTCCTACCTCAGATTTCTTTATTGACTTCATTTCTACGTATCAACTGCAACCACATCATCTTCCCGCAAACGCCATCACTTCTTTGTCCTCTTTTGCCTCTGGCATTGAGGGATATATTGGCCTCTGGCCAACTAAGGAATTATGGATCAAATTCTTTGGTCTCCAGAGGAATGTGGTTCCGGACAAGGAGCTTGCGCTAGAGGATAAGCACCTGACCCAATGCGGCGCTGCCTTCATATCTCCCCGCAAGAACTCCGCATTTCCCCGGGTCACTGGGCTCGAATGCTGCAAAGGCTGGGCCTGGACTTTCTTCTACATCCGGAACACCACCGAGGAGGACATGATCCGGCTCCTCCCCTTCAAGCTCGGGCCTCCAGATATCTTTCTTTGGGAGAGCATCCGCAAGCGACCCACTGCCCTAGCGAATCAGGTGGAGCGCCGGATCAAGGAGCTGCTCAAGGAGAATCTTCAGGGGGAGGACATCATGATCACTTTTGTCAGCAGCCGGGTCTCCCCCCTTCAGAAGCGTGCCCATAATATTTGCTACTTGAGCGGCCCCCTCGACCCCCACCGGATGTCATCTTTTGAGCTTGATAACCTGGCGGTTTACCGCCGGGTTAAGGCCATTTTCAATGTGGAGAAGGAATTCTCCGAACATTGGGAATGGGGGCTTGAGCCCTTCACCCATGACAACCCTCCTCCAAAGGTAAACTTACTTCTTACTGTTTTCCGGATCTTCTCTGTATGTCGGTTTACTTTCGTAACTTGGCAATTGTTGTCTAGTTCTCAGCAATTTCTCCAGCAGCCACTGGAGGATGGCGAGGTGCTGGCGAGCAAGTGGATATCGGACCACGCCGAGGAGGACGAGGAGGAGCCTGATCCGGAGACCTTCTTGCCTACTCCAGACATCATCAAACGCAGCGCTGGTAAGGCCTCTTCTCTAAGGGATTGGTCAGATGACGATGACTTGGACGTTGAGGTCCTCGAGGTACTTGATCCGGTTCTCATCTCTTACGCGGATCTGGTTATGTCCGAATCTTCAGCTAACCCGGCCGATCAAGTCCATGAGGTTCCTCCCCTTGCCACTGGTAGTCCGGTCCCTGCTTCTTCCCAGAAGCGCGCGGCTGCCTCGGCCGTAGCTTCAGAGGTGTCGCCGCCCAAGAAGAGGCAGAAGAAGTCCAGGGTGAAAACCTCGACTAAGCCGGCCACCAAGAGCACGGTCTAGAGGACGCCAAACCCCGTGCTCCCCCAACCTCTAACGAGTAAGTATCTTTGCGTTTTCCCTTCAAGTTTTTCCTTTTCTGTGTTTGCTCTTGTCTCTTATTGGCTCTTTTCTTCTTTTTGACTTGGTTCTTTTCTACTTCTCAGAGCTCCTAGGGTTCATTCCCCAGAGCAGCTCCAGCATAGTATCTCCAATCTGGAGCAGCCCTTCTCCCCCCCGCGATGACGATACTCGCCCTCTCAGCCCTATCCAAGAGGGTTCCGCGGCTGCGCCGGATCAGAACCCACCTCGTCATGAGGAGGGCAATGTAGGCGCGGGGGGTAGTGGGGCGGCTTTGGATATGACCATGCTGGATCTCCCCAGTTCCTCTTTGGCCCCAGCGCCAAGTTTTGAGGTGCCAGCTTCATTGGCACCGCCCCAAACAAGTTCTCCTCTAGTTGAAGTTTCCTCTGAACTAGCAGTACCAGCACCATCAGCACGAGCAGCAACAACAACACTAGCAGCAGCACCAGCACCAGCACCAGCACCAGCAACAGCACCAGCACCAGCACAAGCAGCACCAGCAACATCGTCAGCAGCTTCCACCAAGCCTCCCAAGAGGAAGGCCCCGTCAGCTTCCTCCAGATCAACTACCTCAATCGCGGATATGTTCTAGCCAGCTCCTCGAGCTTCATCCGGCAAGCTCAACAAAGCTGTCGGGTCAGCTAAAGGGATCTCGTTCGGGTCACACGTTGCCGGATCAGAGGGTAGCAGGTAGCTGGTTCTGCATACCAGCCCTGCTGCAGCTCAATTCGCTAGGAGAGAAGCCCACATCAAAGGCCTTGTGTCGAACTACTCTCCCAGTGATGACCCACAAGTATAGGGGTGTATCGCAGTATTTTCGATAAGTAAGAGTGTCGAACCCAACGAGGAACAGAAGGTGCTGGCTAGTAGCTCGGAGCACAAATTCTCTATAAATACTTAGCAAACGCATTTTTAGGGGTTTTGATAATGCAAGTAAATAAAGTGGGAGTAAATAAAAGACAATAAGAATAAATGCAGCAAGTGGCCCAATCCTTTATTCAGTAAAGGACAAGCCGGTTGTATTACTTAAGATGACCAAACGTTCTCGAGGACACACGGGAATATCGTCAAGTGCTTTTGCTTCATATAGTTGATTAATCTTCTTTAGTTTGCTAAGTGTTGTGTGGGTGAACCTATGCTAATGTAATGACCTTCCTAGGACTAATACATACTTGTGATTATACCCCTTGCAAACATCCATAAGTACAAGAAACTAATTAAGGTACAAACCTAACCACGGCTTTAAACTCTAAGACCCTGACGTCCCTTGTGCAATGGTTTCCTAACGGGGGTTCAGGTTTCTATCACTCCAGAAACCCCTACGATTAGTAGCCAATACACAATGCATTCCCCTAGGCCCATATAGGTGAAGTGTCATGTAGTCGATGTTCACATGACACCACTAGAAGAAGTACACCACAACTTAAATATCAAACTATTGAATCTTTCTCAACACAATTCCACTACTAACAACATGACTTCTCCCATGTCCTCAAGAACAAAACGAACTACTCACAAGACATCATATGGATCATGATCAGAGATGGAATAATGATGTATAACAATCTGAACATAAACAGTAATTCAATGGTTCACTCAATAGCATCAACTATAAAGAGTAATCAACACCGGGAAAGTTTCCCCTAAGAACTATGCAAGATTCAACCCAATTTTTACAACAATATGGAGGTGGTGATGATGGTGCTGATGGTGATGACGGTGATGATGATGATGATGATCCCGATGAAGTCCAGCTTGATGGTGGTGTTGATGGCGATGATCTCCCCTCTTCGGGAAGGAATTCCCCTGGCAGAATTCTGTCTGCCGAAGAGATCTTTCTCTCTCGGTGTTTTCCGCCTCGTAGAGGCGGTGGAATCTTTCTGTGGTCACTCCCCGAGTCTTAGGGTTTCGGGAGGATAATATACGCCAGAGGGGGGAGCCAGGGGTGGACCAGGGCGGCCACACCACCTGGTGGCGCGGCCTAGGCTGGCCCGCGCCAGGGGGTGGTGTGGGCCCCCTGTGGCCCATCTCCACTCCTCCTTCTGGCAGTCTTCATCTTCTGGAAAAATAGGATTTTCCATATATTTTCCCGGATTTTCTGATCTTCACGAATTTTGCCTCCAAACAACACCTTTTCCATCAGAATACTGACTGCAGCGGTCCATGCTCCATAAGTCATCAACCATGCAAAAACAGGTGAAATAACATAAGTATCATCTCTTAACTTGAAATATATCAATGAATAACAGTGAATTATGATATAGAATAGTGATGCAAAATGGACGTATCAACTCCCCCCAAGCTTATACTTTGCTTGTCCCCAAGTGAAACTGAGCTCAATAAACATGACCTCAGGTTTATGGAGTGAAGAGTCGATAAAAGAATACGGACAAGAAGCATCACATTCATCAATACATAGATCATAATAGAAGACAACTCACTATTATACAACTTAACTTGCAATAAGTAAAGGAAACACAATAAAGATACATAAAGTAAATCATAATTGGTGATGGAAAACTTAGATCTTGGTCGAAGAATAGTTGATAATTTGCTAAAGTTCACAAATAACTGATTTTCAATGATAGCTTTCAAAGTAGTAGACACCAAGATAAGAGCAATGTGCAAAACAAGGAACATAAGAAACATGATTGAATAAATCATCATATGAATGAATGAAACACAACAACTCAAAATACTAGTTGAGATAGAGAAGAATAGGTTTACTGACTCAACTAAAAGGTAAAAGAAAGGCCCTTCGCAGAGGGAAGCAGGGATTTCAAGTTTCATAAAGAGCTCCCAAAAATTATGGTACTTATTAATTTTTAGCTCTGATTGCCCCTATCATAGGCATCTTAAGGTGATTAAGGTTAAAGTGACACAACTAAGAGGATATGCTTGACAAGTTATAAGTTGAAATCTCATGCCCCTTGCTTACGAGTACCGAACCTCATGCTACTCAACTTCAGTCACAAGTAAGCTCTTGTCATTGTAAATACATATGTATCATCGAGAACCGCCAACGGGATACCCCTTGCACATGATACAGGAGCTATCCCATAATCAAAATGACAAGGAAAGTAGACAATGAGCATCTCAACAATCTTTTTATTTGCTATTTCCATAGGTTTTTATTGAGGATGCTTAATAGAGTGCTCATTATGGTTATGCTGCAAGTTTCCACCATGATTAGGCATGGCTTAGGCTAGCGGCCCAGGCGCTTCTCTAACACACATATAAACTCCATGATCTTACAAGTTCCCCTTTTATTTCACACCGCCGGGATCCATATGCAAAAGAATCATGATATCAACAAGGTACAAAGTACCAGTGCAATGTTGAAAGCGTTCCCCACGATACATGGTTCTGCTAACTTCAACTCATAAAGCGCAAGCATGTACGCAACAAAGAAGGACCCAATGGTTCAATTTTATTAAGTGCAAGAAAGTAAAGTGTGCCATCAAGTTCGTGAGAGCTTTAATCACTAATTTTCACATAACAAGTTTAATTTGGTAGGTAGATAAAAACATGAATTTACTTGGAATAGCAATAATGCTAATAGGTAGGTATGGTGGACACGAATGGCATAGGTTTTGGTTTAAGGATTGGATGCACAAGAAGTATTCCCTGTCAGTACAGGTTTTTAGCTAGCAAGGCTAGGTAGCAAGCATAAGAGTTGAAGGAAACAAGCAATCATACAAGCGATAAAAACATACATGCAATCTTCCTCGGAAGCACAAAAGATCTTAACTAGAGAATACTAAACTTATGAGCAAATCAAGAAAGAAAGATGATGAAATTATATTCTCTAGAGTACTTCTATCTTTTTCATTTAACTCTCAAAAATAGTGTTGCTACTGAACGAGCCAGGTTTGCCAAAACCAACTAAATTAACTCAATGATCCTAGAGTGATACCAATACTAACAACAAGATCAATCATATAACCACGAATTGAAAACTAATATAAGATATGTAAATGATAGAACTTCTCATTAATATTCCATAACGGCAACTCACACCAAGGGATACATATCTAACGAGAGAGGGGACACTTCCATAATGTAAACCATCCTACATGATAACTTCTCTATTCATGATATGACTCTACTAAAAAGGTAAAAAGATAGAAGATAGTGATGTGATACTGCGTCACTCCCCCAAGCTTGGAACAAACCAAGGGGATGCCAAACCTTATGACAAATTACTCCTTCGGTGGTGGTGGTATCCTCTCGGTTGGCGCGAGGAGTTCTTCCAGCATCTTGTGAAGCATGTTATTCTCCTCTTGAAGCATATCCACCTTGCTCCTCAAGACTCGGTACTTGTCGTAGAACTCATCAGTAACTCGTAGAGCTTCCACTGCTGCAGGGCAAGAACTGAGATCTAGAGTTGGAGGTATCAGCCCCTTCATGCTTGTTGTCATGTCCTTTACTTCCTCGCTGCCGTTCCGATCCATGTCTTCGCGCCTAGTTGCAATCCATTCTTCTTCCACCCATCCTACGAAGGTCTTCTACTCAAGATTGTGATGGATCTCGCGACGGCGTCGTAGCTCGTAATCCTTTGAAGATGAACCCCTGAACGACATCTGAACAAAATAGACCGAAACAAAAACATGACAAGAACACGATATACGAACCTCGGGCGATCCGGGGGATTATATAGTACGAAGTTTCACAACAAAAGGAAGGTACTGGGAGAAAACGGGTCGGAGACGGAGGTCGAGGTGGCCTCACCACCTGGTGGCGCGGATAGAGGTGGGCCCGTGCCACAAGGTGGTGTGAGCCACCCTAGCTCCGTTTCCATCCCTCTTTCGCTTCGTAGCTTTCCTTGTTGGATAAAAACTGCAAAAATATAACTGGAAAGATCTTTTGCGGAACTTTTCTTACCAGAACTATTACCTATTTGAAAACGGACTCTGCAGGTCTCTGAATTTTGTCCTTGATAAGTTTTTCTGGAGTTATAACTTGAAAGGAACAACATCTTCATTGTAAGAATCTCCAGCAATATAGTGCTTAAGTCGCTGCCCATTCACTACTTGCGTAGTGTTATCTTTTAAAGAAGAAATTTTTATTGCTCTTGAACGGTACACTTCTTCAATTACGAAAGGTCCTTCCCATTTTGACAGTAGTTTTCCTGCAAAAAATCTGAGATGAGACCTATACAATAGAACTTTCTCACCAACATGGAATTCTCTCTTAAGTATTCGCTTATCATGCCATCTTTTAACTTTTTTCCTTAAAGAGTCTAGCATTCTCATAAGCTTCACTCCTCCATTCATCCAAAGAACTTAAGTCAAATAATATTTTTTCACCAGCAATCTTACAATCTCTATTGAGTTCTTTAACTGCCCAATAAGCTTTGTGTTCTAATTCTAAAGGTAGGTGACAAGCTTTCCCATAGTCCATTTTATACGGAGACATCCCCATAGGGTTTTTATAGGCAGTCCTACAAGGCCATAAATCATCATTCAACTTTTTAGCCCAGTTTTTTCTAAATCTATTAATAGTCTTTTACAAGATGGATTTATTTTCTCTATTTGATAACTCTACTTTCCCACTAGTTTGGGGGTGATAAGCTGAAGCGATTCTATGATTAACATCATATTTAGCAAGGGTCTTTCTAAAACCAGATGAATGAAATGAGAACCTCCATCAGTCATGAGATACCTAGGCACTCCAAACCTAGGAAAAATAACATCCTTAAGCATTTTTAGAGAGATCTCCCCGTCAGCACTCTTCGTAGGTATGGCTTCTACCCACTTAGTAACATAATAAACGGCAACAAGAATATGAGTATAACCTTTCGAGGCTGGAAAGGACCCATAAAGTCAAATCCCCAGCAATCAAAGGGTTCAATAACTAGAGAGTAGTTCATAGGCATTTCATTGCGTCTAGAAATATTACCAACACGGTGACACTCATCACAAGATAAAACAAATTTTCTTGCATCTTTAAAAAGGGTAGGCCAGTAGAAACCTGATTGTAGCACCTTTTGCGCAGTTTTATCTCCCGTATGATGTCCTCCATAGGCGCTACCATGACATTTCCGCAATATCTCCTTTTGTTGATATTCTGGAACACATCTTCACATAATACCATCCACTCCTTCTTTATATAAGTGTGGGTCATCCCAAAAATAATGCCTCAAATCGTAAAAGAACTTCCTTCTTTGCTGAGCTGTGAAAGTTGGAGGCAAATACTTGGAGACAATAAATTTAGCATAATAAGCATACCAAGGGCTCCCTCGTGAGCTTATCCCTATTGCGGCCAACTGTTCATTCGAGAAAGTATCATTAATAGGCATATGATCAAAAGAGATATTTTCCAATCGAGATAAATTATCAGCAACAGGATTTTCAGCACCTTTCCTATCTACAATATGTAGATCAAACTCCTGTAAAAGCAGCACCCATCTAATAAGCCTAGGCTTAGCATCCTTCTTCGTCATAAGGTACTTAATAGCAGCATGATCAGTATGAATGGTGACTTTTGAGTCTACAATATAAGGTCTAAACTTATCACAAGCAAAAATGACAGCTAGAAATTCTTTTTCAGTAGGAGCATAATTCCTTTGAGCAGCGCCAAGAGTCTTACTAGCATAATGAATAACGTTTAACTTTTTATCAATTCGTTGCCTAAGGATAGCACCTATAGCAAAATCACTAGCATCACACATTATTTCAAAGGGTAAACTCCAATCAGGTGGTTGAACGATAGGAGCTGTAGTTAAAGCCTTCTTAAGAGTTTCAAAAGCTTCCTTACAATCATCATCAAAAACAAAGGGTACATCTTTTTGAAGAAGATTAGTGAGGGGTTCTGATATCTTAAAGAAATCTTTAATAAACCTTCTATAGAAACCAGCATGACCAAGGATACTACGAATACCTTTGATGTCTCTTGGGCAGGGCATTTTCTCAATTGCCTCAACTTTAGCTCTATCCACTTATATTCCTCTTTCGGAAACCTTATGCCCAAGGACAATCCCTTCATTAACCATGAAGTGGCATTTCTCCCAATTAAGAACAAGATTAGTTTCTTCACACCTCTGCAAAACTTTATCAAGGTTGTGCATACAATTATCAAAAGAAGTTCCATAGACGGAGAAGTCATCCATGAACACTTCCACAATTTCCTCACAAAAACCATGAAAGATAGCAGACATGCATCTTTGAAAAGTAGCAGGAGCATTACATAAACCAAAAGGCATACGTCTATAAGCATAGGTTCCATAAGGGCATGTAAAAGTAGTTTTTTCTTGATCTTGTTGTTTAACAGCAATTTGAGAGAAACCTGAATATCCATCACGAAAACAAAAATGGGTATTTTTAGACAGCCTTTCTAACATTTGATCGATAAAAGGAAGTGGGTACTGATCTTTCTTAGTAACTTTGTTAACTTTCCTGAAATCAATGCACATTATATAGCCTACTACTATTCTTTGGGGCATAAGCTCATCATTATCATTAGGGACGATAGTAATTCCCCCTTTTTAGGCACACAATGAACAGGACTAACCCATTCACTATTAGCAATAGGGTAAATAATACCATCATCAAGGAGTTTAAATACCTCATTTCTTACCACTTCCTTCATCTTAGGAATTAACCGCCGTTGTTGCTCGACCACTTGCTTTGCATCTGGTTCTATATTGATAGCATGCTGATATATAGTGGGAGAAATCCCTTTTAAATCATCCAGAGTATAGCCCATAGCCCCTCGGTGTTTATTTAGTACCTCCAATAACCTTTCTTCTTCCTTCCCTGAAAGTTTAGATCTAATAATAACAGGATATATCTTATTATCATCAGTGTAAGCATATTTAACATCGTTAGGGAGAGGTTTTAGATCAAAAACTGGATCCTTTTTGGGTGGCAACATGGTACCCAAGTCTTCTACAGGCAAGTTGTGCTTAAGCATCTTAGGTTGACGACGGAGAATCTGGTCAATCTCATTTCTTTCTTCCATGAAGATTTCACTTTCATGATCCTCCATAAATTGCTGCAAAGCATTGTTAGGAGCAAGGAAGATAGAAGCAAGTTGTTCAACTCTAAAATCCTCATTATGTGTTTCATTTTCACAAGGTTCTTGAGTAAATTTTGAAAAATTAAACTCATAAGATTCCCCATCAAACTTAGTTAAGATTTTCTCCCTTTGCAATGTATAATAGCTCCACAAGTACTCAAGAAAGGTCTACCAAAAATGATGGGATAAGTTTTACTTGCAATTGAACCTAGCACCAGAAAATCAGCAGGATATTTAATCTTACCACAAAGAACTTCTACATCCCGCACAATACCAATTGGATAGATGGTCTCTCTATTAGCAAGGTGAATAACCACATCAATCTCTTCCAATTCGCAGGGACTGATTTCATGCATAATTTCTTTGTAAAGTTCATAAGGAATAGCACTTGAACTTGCACCAATATCACATAAACCATAATAGCAATGATCACCAATTCTAACAGAAAGCACATGGACACTAGCCTTTTAGCTTTATTAGGATGTGAGCCAATATTAGAAGCATCCTCACAAAAGACTATGTGTCCATCTTCTATACTTTTAGTGACAAGGTCTTTCACAATTTCTACAACAGGTTCAATGTTTATTTGTTCATCAGGTTTTATAGTTCTCTTTGCACTTTTAGTGATTACACTAGTTATCATAGGATGATCCTTTACCTTATCTGGGAAGGGTATTTTCTCGATATAAGGTTCATGTAAGATGTGATCAATAGTGTAAAACTCAGTACTCCCAACAGGAACACAATCAACAATATCTTTATAAGGTGCATCGTACTTGCTCGATCCCTTTTTTGGAATTTCAATATAAGAAGAAAAAGCCTTAAAACAATTTGTAATAACTTGTAAATCAAGACCATAAGCATTTTTAATATTTTGAAAGTCATCAGTTCCCATAAAAGATTCAATGCATTCATAATCATAATTTATACCTGACTTTCTTCCTTTCTCATTCTCCCATGCTTCAGCATTATCTTGAATACGGTCCAAAAGATCCCATTTAGCTTCTTCTTCCATGCGAGTGAATGATCCAGCACAAGAGGCATCCAATAAATCCTTATCATGAAGGGAGAGCCTTGCATAAAAGTTATTGATAATAATATTGTTGGGGAGCTCATGAATGGGACATTTGAGCATTAGTAACTTCAGTCTCCCCCAAGCTTGAGCTGTACTCTCTCCATCAGGAGGCCAAAAGTTGTATATTTGATTCCGATCTTTATGAATCTCACTAGGTGGATAAAACTTTGAATAAAAGACAGGCATTATTTCCTCACATTCAAGAGCTTGACCATTCTTCAGCAGCTTATACCATTCCTCAGCTCTTCCTTTCAGTGATAATGAGAATAACTTCTTCTTGACTTGGTCTGTAGTAATACCTTCACACTTGAACAACCTACATAATTCGTGTATAAAGAGTAAATGATCACCAGGATGGACAGTTCCATCCCCAACATAGTAGTTATCCATAACACGATCAATAATTCTTGTAGGTATTTTAAAAGTATCATTCTCAGTAGGTGGTGGTTCATCTACTACGTGAGCAGTGGTAGTAGCATTACGAAATAAGAAACTCAGCAAATTATCCATAATGAAAATAAAGCAACTAACAGAAGTAAACAATACTCATAGTAGAAGTTTCCTTTACCAGTTCCACTCTCCAATAGCGCTTCACTCCCCGGAAATGGCGCCAGAAAATAGTCTTGATGACCAACAAGTATAGGGGGTGTATCGCAGTATTTTTGATATGTAAGAGTGTCGAACCCAACAAGGAGCAGAAGGTGCTGGCTAGTGGCTTGGAGCAGGAATTCTCTGTAAATACTTAGCAAACGGATTTTTAGGGGTTTTTGATAATGCAAGTAAATAAAGTGTGAGTAAATAAAAGACAATAAGAATAAATGCAGCAAGTGGCCCAATCCTTTATTCAGCAAAGGACAAGCCGGTTGTATTACTTAAGATGACCAAACGTTCTCGAGGACACACGGGAATATCATCAAGTGCTTTCACTTCATATAGTTGATTAATATTCTTTAGTTTGCTAAGTGTTGTGTGGGTGAACCTGTGCTAATGTACCGACCTTCCTAGGACTAATACATACTTGTGATTATACCCCTTGCAAACATCCGTAAGTACAAGAAAGTTATTAAGATAGAAACCTAACCACAGCTTTAAACTCTAAGACCCTGACATCCCTTGTGCAATGGTGTCCTAATGGGGGTTTAGGTTTCTGTCACTCCGACAACCCCTACGATTAGTAGCCAAATACACAATGCATTCCCCTAGGCCCATATAGGTGAAGTGTCATGTAGTCGACGTTCACATGACACCACTAGAAGAAGTACACCACAACTTAAATATCAAACTATTGAATCTTTCTCAACACAATTCCACTACTAACAATATGACTTCTCCCATGTCCTCAAGAACAAAACGAACTACTCACAAGACATCATATGGATCATGATCAGAGATGGAATAATGATGTATAACAATCTGAACATAAACAATAAATCAATGGTTCACTCAATAGCATCAACTACAAAAAGTAGTCAACACCGGGAAAGTTCCCCCTATGAACTATGCAAGAATCAACGCAATTGTTACAGCAATATGGAGATGGTGATGAGGGTGATGATGGTGATGATGGTGGTGATGATGATGATGATCCCGATGAAGTCCAGCTTGATGGTGGTGTTGATGGTGACGATCTCCCCTCTCCGGGAAGGAATTCCCCTGGAAGAATTCTGTCTGCCGGAGAGATCTTTCTCTCTCGTTGTTTTCTGCCATGTAGAGGTGGTAGAATATTTATGTGGTCGCTTCCCGAGTCTTATGGTTTCGGGAGGATAATATACGCCAGAGGGGGAGCCAGGGGTGGACCAGGGTGGCCACACCACCTGGTGGCGCGTCCTAGGCTGGCCCGCACCAGGGGGTAGTGTGGGCCCCCTATGGCCCATCTCCACTCCTCCTTCTGGGAGTCCTCGTCTTCTGGAAAAATAGGATTTTCCATATACTTTCCCGGATTTTCTGATCTTCACGAATTTTGCCTCCAAATAGCACCTTTTCCATCAGAATCCTGACTACAGCGGTCCGTGCTCCAAAAGTCATGAACCATGCAAAAACAGGTAAAAATAACATAAGTATCATCTCTTAATATGAAATATATCAATGAAAAACAGTGAATTATGATATAGAATAGTGATGCAAAATGGACGTATCACCTAGTGGCGAAAGTTACAGTCCACTGCTCCTGGAGTACGTGAACAACTAGAACAATGTTGAATTCATCGACCCAAAAGATGATCTGCGGGAGAAGTTCGGCCCAGCCGAGTTCAACGCACAGATGAACTCTGCGACTAAGGCCATCTCTTTGGCAGGCCGGATGATGGAGGTAATTCTTTTCCTCCGTTGTGGTACTTTGCCTAGATGAGCACTTGTATATATATATCCCCTAGTCATCGAGCCTCCGAGGGAGTAACTTGTTATTTGGTCGGATGCTCCTTAGAGAATTTGGTTCCTGTTTGTAGCAACTTCTAATTTTAACAAAGTTAGAGTTGGGTTAAGTCCCCTTGGCCCGAATATTGTACACTTCGAATATCCACACACCTAGAGCCGGGTTAAGTTCCACTTGGCCCGGATCTTGTAGACTTCGAATATCCACACACCTAGAGCCGGGTGTTAAGTTCCACCTGGCCCGGATCTTGTAGACTTCGAATATCCACACACTTGGAGCCGGGTTAAGTTCCACTTGGCCCGGATCTTGTAGACTTCAAATATCCACACACCTAGAACCGGGTTAAGTTCCACTTGGCCCGGATCTTGTAGACTTCGAATATCCACACACCTAGAGCCAGGTTAAGTTCCACTTAGCCTAGATCTTGTAGACTTCGAATATCCACACACCTAGAGCCGGGTTAAGTTCCACTTGGCCCGAATCTTGTAGACTTCGAATATCCACACACCTAGAGCTGGGTTAAGTTCCACTTGGCCCGGGTCTTGTAAACTTCAAACTATTTTTTACTTTGCCTTTGAACTTGACATTGCCTTGCTTATTTCAGATTACCACTAATTGCCGATCCGCTGAGTTCTAGCGCCTGCTGGAGTCCTACAGAGACATGCGCGCGAGTTATGGCAAACTCCTGGAGGAGCACCAGAAGAAGGGTAATATTCCTTACTTAGACTTTCCCTCTTCCATTTTTGTTCATTCGAGTTGTTTGTGATCCATATTAATTTGTAATCCGAACCATGCAGCCGAGGTTGAAGCTGAAAATATTATCATGCGGAAGAATCTAGCTGAGATCAAAGGTAATCTTATCTCCTTTGCATGATCACTGTACGCTCCTTTCTTTATCCGGTAGACATTTACACTTCGGCTTCTCTGGATTATGCCGTTGTTGCAGTTGCTCTCGAAGACAGCATTACAATGCCTGATATGATGACCCATTTCCTCGAACAAGCAGGGAAGCATGAGGCTGAGCTGAAGAAGAAGGAAGAAAAGATAACTCGGTTGCAGCTCCAGGACTCGAAAATTACTCGGCTGAATGCCGAAATTCAGAGGCTCAAGGGCCTCCATAAGTCCGAATTGGAGAAGGCTAACCAGGAGTTTACCGAGGAAAAAGAGCGTTTAACCATGCAAATTTCCAAGGACTAAACCTTACTGCAGGAAGCCGACGTCAAACTTACGTCGGTGACCTCTGAATACGAAAAACTCCAAGCCCACAGCACCAATCTCCATTCCGAGCTTCAGCGACTCCTCTTTCAGATTGCACGTGAGTTCTTTGTCCTTGCTTAATTTTCCTTCCTCCGGGTTTGGTGCCTTTGCTCACTGTCTCCTCTGCTCTGTTCTTAGGAAAATTTCCAGAAAGTGATACGCTTGGTGGTGCTGCCGTAACCTGGTCCCACGAGCAACGTGGTATTCTTGCGGGCCCCGATGCCGAGCAAATCCCGTATAATACGGAGGATCTGCTGACGAGCCTCACCGCTCGCCTTGAGCTAGTGAAGAACCACGGCGCAGACATTATACCAGCAGCAACGCGGACGTTTAGCTCCCTCTGGCCCACTGAGCCCATTCCTAAAAGAGCTTTGGCTTTCATAGCCAAACTGATGGAGTGCGACATAAGCTAAATCTGTGGCGTGAATCTGCTACATGGGTTGGGGCTGACATTGCTGTGCAGTTCATCCTTTCGTGGTATGAAGGAATTGACATGGGGTTGCTTACCCGCATGCGCACCAGATCTAAGTGGTCTGAAGATCCGGATTGTGTTGCGCGCCACAAAGCCTGTGCCAACAAGCTTATTCAATACCTCCTTCTACCATGCTTGGAATGAAGGGCCGAGTTATCTTGATGTTTTTTATGATGAAGTTTCTTCTGGAGAAGAAGAAGAAGAAGAACAGAGTGAGGGTGAGGCCTCCGAGCTTGGCGACGAGGCCGAAGACCCGGAGGATGGCGAGGCCAATCCTGAAGAGGAAGCCGAGGCCAGTGCCCCGCCCCCATATTCCAAAGTACCTCCTTCTTTGGCTGAAGATTCGGCTGCTTCTCCTTCTCCTTAAAAACACTTGATCATATTTGTCAGATCCCCGGAATGCCGGGCGGAAATGTATCTAAGTACTTTATTTTGGTTGTGCTACAACTTATCGTTTTGAACTAAGTTTTTAATGCTGGATTATCGTGGGCCAAGTCCCCGAGTTTTGTTTTCTTGTTCCCCCAATTTTTGACTCGGCTCGCGTCTACCTTGATTCCGCTTTTCGACTTACGAGTCTGAGGTTCAAAAAATTGATTTAACAATACTTGAAACTTTGAGATTAGATCAAAATGATCCAGCGTTAGATAAATACAATAAACCAAGGGTTAGCCAAAATAACCAATGTCAGCCCGCTTAAGTTCTTTTCCTTAGTCGTTTTTCATGTGCTTTGCCATTCCAAACTTGTTCTCTTGCTTACCATGAAACCAATTCTTGTTGGACAACAGCAAAGTCGAAGAGTTGGGTTTTTGCTGCTCACACATTACTAACTCAACTAAGATATAAGTGACTTAACCCAGCCAACATAAAAATACAAAAATGAGAGAGACAATTATTATAGCAGTGCCTGAGTCTCTACTTGGGGTGCCAAAGTTTCATTAATAAGCTCATTGCTGACATACATACCGACATATGAGTATCTCGGATACATTCACCTCTTTGTCAGGTGTAGAAAGGACGAAGTAGTGCTACATTCCACGGTCGCTTAGATTCCTCTCTGGACTGTCCGCCTTGTTCTTTTCTTGGGGCTGTGCATCAATAAGATAGTAGGAATCATTGTGCAAGGCTTTGCTTACAATGAAAGGTCCTTCCCACGGAGGGGATAGCTTATGCATGCCAGTAGTGCGTTGTATCAACCGGAGTACCAGGTCACCTTCCCGGAAGACTCAGGGGTTCACTTTTCGGCTATGGTAGCGTCGGAGGTTTTGCTGATATATGGCGGATCTAGACAAGGCTAGTTCTCTCGCTTCTTCCAGCAGATCAACATCATTTTGCCTGGCTTCGCGCACTTTGGCTTCTGTTTATTGGGTGACCCTTGGCAAATCATGCTCTATGCCGGCTGGTAATACAGCTTCTTCCCCATATACCAGAAAGAATGGCGTATAGCCTGTTGATCGATTCGGAGTTATTCTTAGACTCCATAGTACTGCTGGTAGTTCTTCTATCCAGCACCCCGCAGATTTTTGTAGCGGCTCTATGAGCCGAGGATTTATCCCAGACGATACCAGTCCGTTGGATCTTTCCACTTGCCCATTCGATGCGGGGTGGGCCACTGAGGCGACATCTAGCCTGATCTTCTTTTCTCGGCAGAACCTCGCAAATGCTCCTTCAGCGAAATTTGTTCCATTATCAGTTATGATGTTATGGGGATAGCCATATCTCAGGATTATATCCTTGAGGAATCTTACTACTATTGCCCCGTCACATTTCCGAATTGGTTTCACTTCGATCCACTTGGTGAACTTGTCAACCATAACTAGTATATGGGTCATCCCTCCTTTAGCCGGCTTAAATGGCCCTACCATATCTAGGCACCATACAACAAATGGCTAGGTAATGGGGATAGTTTTCAGCTCCGACATTGGTAATGAGTTTTCGTGGCGTATCTCTGACAGCCATTGTATTTTCTCACCAGATCCTCTGCTTTCTCCAAAGCACTTGGCCAATAGAATCCATGCCAGAAAGCTTTCGCCACTAACGCTCTTGAGGAGGCATGGTGGCCACATTCCCCTTGGTGAATATCCCAGAGTATGTCAAGTCCTTCCTCCTGATCAACACACCGCTGCAGCACTGTTGTCACACTTCTTTTGTATAGTTTGGCGTTGATAATAGTATAGGCCTTTGCTCTCCTCTAGATCTGTCTTGAGATTATCTCGTCATCTGACAAGGTTCCGTCTTTCGGGAAATCAAAAATTGGCTTGGCCCAAGTTGGTATAGCCCGGATGGGAAATGGTTCCTCATCAATTTCCATCGCTTCTACCGACATAACTCCTGCTAGGTCAGGCTGATCAGTCCCTGGGTTTGCTGAGGCAGTCCCCAGTATTGCCGAACCAGTCCTCTGGTTTGCTGAGGTGCCTCCCCACTCTATCTCCATAGGTGCAGCTCCTGATCCGGAGAGCGTCGGGATATAAATTGAGTCTGATTCAAGTGATGGCGTGATAGATGGTTTTCTCAGGTGCTCCAAAGCAACATTTGGCAGGATTGGCTGCCGGGATGAGCCTAACTTGGACAGCGTATCTGCTGCCTCGTTTTCAATCTGAGGTATGTGATGGAACTCACACCCTTCGAAAAACCTACTTATCTTTTGAACATGGAATCTGTATAGGGCCATGTTAGCATCCAAGGCATCCCAATTTCCAGACACTTGTTGCACCACCAGATCCGAATCTCCAAAGCATTGTATCTGACGTATCCCCACTTCTTTCGCTACCTTGAGACCATGTACCAATGCTTCGTACTCCGTAACATTAATCGAGGCACTGAAGTGGATTTGAAGGACATATTTCAGTTGATCCTTCTTGGGCGAGGTTAGCACTACTCAGGCACCCAACCCATCTTTGAGTTTAGATCCATATAAGTGCATTCACCAATAATTGGAGTCTGGCAGAGGTGGCTCATATTGCATTTCAGCCCAGTCCATGAAGAAACCTACCACAACTTGCGATTTTATAGCATCTCTTCTGTCAAATGGTGGCGCATATGGGGATAACTCAATTGCCCATTTTGCTATCCGGCCACTTGCATCTTTGTTACTCATAATCTTTGATATGGGTGCCTCAAATATCACTTTGATGGGGTGTTCCTCAAAATAGAGTTTGAGTTTCTTGGGCGACATATATAAGCCATACGCCATCTTTTGATAGTGAGGGTAATTTTATTTAAAGAAGACAATACTTCGCTCAGATAATACACTGGCCTTTGCACCAACTTTCCTTCTTCCTCGCGCTCCACTATGATTACTGCACTTACGACTTGGTTGGTCGCGGATATGTAGAGCAACATTGGCTCCTTGGGTAGTGGTGCTGCTAGGATTGGAGCAGTAGACAACATCTTTTTCAATTCTCGAAACGCAAGGTCTGCCTATGGCGTCCATGTGAATTTGTCTGCCTTTTCATTAACTGGTAGAGGGGCAAGGCCTTCTCTCCCAACCTACATACGAACCGGCTTAACGATTTTAGGCAACGAGTGAACTTCTGCACATCGTTAAGGCATTTTGGCAGTTCCATTCTTTCTATGGCCCAGATTTTCCTCGGGTTAGCTTCGATACCTTGGCTAGACATTAAAAAACCGAGTAACTTTCTAGCGGGCACGCCAAAGGTGCACTTCTCTGGGTTTAGCTTCATTCGGAACCTTCTTAAGTTTGTGAATGTTTGCCGGATATCATCAAGGAGCGTATTGCTTTCCTTGGTCTTTATCACCACATCATCCACATAAACTTGCACGTTCCGACTTATTTGGTTGTGTAAGCATTTTTGAATGCATTGCTGGTACGTTGCTCCTGCATTACATAGTCCAAACGGCATAGTGCGATAGCAATAAGCCTCGTACGGGGTAATAAACGCAGTCTTTATTTGATCATCCGGATTCAGGGGTATCTGGTAGAAACCAGAATACGCATCAATGAATGACAGTAGCTCACATCCGGCTGTTGAGTCTATGACTTGATCTATTCTAGGGAGTGGGAATGGATCTTTGGGACACACCTTATTCAGGTTCGTGTAGTCAATGCACATGAGTCATACCACTGCCACGTTCGGATCATCTTTCTTCTTTTCCACAAGCACCAGATTAGAGAGCCAATCCGGATAGAGTACTTCCATGATAAATCTGGCTGCTAGGAGCCAAGCTATTTCATCCCAATGACTTTCCTTCTGTCCACGGCGAAACGCCGGAGAGGCTGCTTAACCGGTTTTGCTCCGGGTCTTACGTATAATGAGTGCTCGGCCAACACCCTCGGCACACCTTGCAGATCTTGAGTGGACCAAGCAAAGATATCCTGTGTAACACCCCAGTTTTAGTTAATCTTATATTTAGGGTTGTTTGTGCATTCATGAGCATCATGTTTTAAATTGCATGCAAAAGAAATAAAGACAAAACCCTAAAACCCTAGTTTCCTCCCTCTCTTGAAAACCCTCTCAAATGGTTTTCATATTTGAAAAGGTTCAAAAAGTGTGGAGCCAAAATGGACTAATAGGGCTCCACAATATTTTCCATATTTTACAAATCTTCTAGTATTTTCAAACAGCTCCAAACAGTTTTGAATTTCAAAATACAAACAAAAAATGAAAATAGAAAAAGTAAAAAAATTTACTTAAGAAAATGCAGCCAGCTGCAAGCCCGGCCGGCCCATCTCGCTTTCCCCTCTCCCTGCCGCCCACCCGCGCAGCAGCAAGCTTTTCTACGGCCCATGCGCGGCCCATCTTGGCTCACCCGGCCTGTACTGGTTCGACGCGTCTCGCTAGTCGTCTTCGCAGACGACGGCGAGCAGCTCGCTGGCGCGCCCGCCGCCACCCGATGCCGCATCCGCGCCAAGATCAACGCCACCGCCGTGAGGAGAAGATAAGACCTCAATGTCGTGTACATCCTCCTCAGTCCCTCTCCCCCTCGCGCGCTGTCTTCCTCTCTCCCGATGGGCCGAAACCGTAGCCGCCGCAATTTCCGCATCGCGCTGCCGTTTGGAGCCCTGACGAGCCCCGCTGACGACTCCACACGCTTCGACTCATCACCCTGACCGTCCTCACCGAAGGAATCGAGCCTGGGTGCTGGCAATCGGTTGCTTCAATTGCGTCTTCCTCACCTCCGACGAGCTCCGCCGCACCGTCGTTGTCGCCTCCGGCCTCCCTCACCTTCCCTGAGCCCTCAATCGCGACAAGGGTGAGCTATCGGTTCAAAAGGGCCCCTCCATGGCCTTCCTCGTCCTCTGTATTGTTGTCCCGACGGGCGCCGTCACGCGGTGTCCGCTCGGGCCATCGCCGGCATAGTTTTCGTTCGCCCCAGGTTCTCGCGCCACCATAGATAGGTAGCTCGTGCAGCTACACTTTCGATCCGTGCAAGGACGCATCCGCGTACGTGTCGTAGCGCCGCCGCGGGATGGTCGCCGCCGTCGGAGCCCCTTCGCCGCACCGGTCAGTTCGATGCGGGGCCTATCGCTGAGGTGGCGCGCTGATGTGGCTTGGGCCTGCGTGTCAGTCACTGGTGCGAGGAGAACCTCGGTATAGAACAACCTTTCCCCTCTGGTGACGTAAGCCTACGTCAGTGCTGATGCAATAAAGGTTTTAAATTGTTTATATAATTCTAGAAATTGATTAAATCTTATAAATTCAATAAATAATTATTTATAAGTTAGAAAAATGTGTATAATATTTCAAAATGTTCAGAAAAATGAGATCTACCTATCTAATCTATAATCATGCATTGTTCAACAACTTAAATTACAAGTTTAATTAGAAGATCAAATGAACCCTCATAGGTGATTCTGGGATCTCTCCTATATTAGGGTTTGAACCCTTCGGATCCCGCTTAAATTGCCAAGCATGCTCTAAGGGTTCATTTAAGATTTATTTAACTTGTCATATCATCATCCTTCCTTGAGCATTGCATCAATGCCATGTGTTCATTGTTGTTTCCCCTTTCTTTCTCGTGTTTGCTTCTTTCCGGTAGAATACGATATCTAGATCGAGATCGAAGACCGAGATCAACACCATCGAAGCTCGAAGATCGACAAATAATACTTGACCAACTATAATCAAGTCAAGCACAAGGCATCCGAAGATCTATATCTGGGTATCAACAAACAAGGCTAGCAAAGCCCCACCATTATACAACCCTATGGTTTCAAAAGTATTTCCTTCTTGCCATGATGCATACGATTCTACTGTGGTCTTTTATCGATAGATAGAGTATCCTATATGTTGCATTACTCCCTTTCAGCTTATATTACCTGATCCACTTCTCCTAGCATAACTAGGTTTGGCTTGTGTGCACTTCTAGAGCTTATATCTATGTCTTGCTTAGCCATGGATAGCTGTCAGTGCTGGTTCATCCAGATGATGTACCAATTGTAGAGAATCTGGTATGACAGGAGAACGATGTATACTGATAAGGTAAGATAAGTGGTAAAGGTTAAACATGCTAAGGCTTGTATGGGAGGCCACGGTGGGATGTGGTTTTTTGCAGTCCCATGCTCGCCACTACTAGGACCCGAGTTCTAGCCTCTTGAACCAAGACGAGCGTACAGCCACACGGGGCCTAGAAAACCTCACGAATAACTAACTTGCCTAGTAGATTCCATGAGTCACATAGTTCGGCGTTCCATTCGACATATGCATAGAAAATGTTTTTGACAGAGGAGGTGAAGGAGGTGCATTCATAGAGGTAGGTAAGCGTGGCCGGGGTTGCTTGGGGTAGATCGCGCCCCTCGTAAACCAACCTCGCCCACATCTCTAGGGACCGACTTCGGGATTTGACCCGTTACGCCGGAACCATCCTTAGGGCGTGACTCATGGTCTCGGCGAAAGAAAGGTAAAGGTCGTGTCCAACCACCCTCTGCCGGCCTTCCAAGGAAGAGGGATATTACTAGTGGCATTAAGAGTCAGTTGGTACGTGTGGGTAAAGTTGTACACCCCTGCAGGGTTAAATCTTTTCAAAAAGCCATGTCCATGGTTATGGACGAATAGGGAACGGACGTGAAGATCATAGAGAACTTTAACCTAATCGTAAAACTTGGCAGTTCAATGTGTGCTTAAGGATGCTTCCTCATGGGTACGAGGGGGTGATCCTAGTTGTGAGATGAGGATTACTTTGGTGGATATCAATATGATGATCAATTCATTGGAGATGCCGCTCTCTTATCCCCTTTTAAAATACTCTGAGTGGACGAGCTTCTTCTCTCCCTCTGGTTTTACAAACAAAGATGGCTTTATGCAAAATAACTCCACCAACCATAAGTCTTGTGGAGTACACCCTGTACTCACCCTTGCTTTGTTGATAATTTTGTAGCAGAGTAAGTGTTCCCTGAAGTCGAGTTCGGTACGACATCGGCACCGATGAGTAGCTTGGGGTTCCCGGCCGGCAGCCTGGAATCTATGGGTTGGGACGTCAGCATTATGCTTCAGGCCTCTTAGGCCATTTGTAAAGTTTTCTATACTTAATAGCATAATTTGCCTTCCGTTGTTTGATGTTTGTGGTCACTGACCTCTACTTGTAATATTTTGGTTGTTCGCTTAGTTATGAGCTTGCTGTAATAATTTTTGTGTCGCAAGGTTACTGTTGTGTTACCAATTTCTCACTTGATATCCTCGAGGTCTAGGTTAAGCTTATGTCAGGCTAAGGTCTGAATTTGTTTAACCCTCATCCTGGGGGTGTTATAGTTTTTGGTATCAGAGTAGTACAGACCGTAGGAAAACCTTGCTATTGGTCGATGTTGAGTCTAGTGTTTGTGAAAACTATTTCAAAGATGAAAATTATTTGCGAAAACTCTAGTATGCTTCTTTTTATCCTTATCCAGTTTCACTCTAGCTCTGGGTCATCTCACCTTGTGTTGATTTGGAAAAAGTTTTAATATCTCTTCTAGTCTTTCAAAGCTTAGGTGCCTTTTGGGCATACCGTTTCTCAACCAGTTGACCTAGTATTGAGTTCTCTAGAATTGTGTGTGTTGTGTTCTTTGTGTCCCCTTTCCTTTGCTTAGTCTGAGAGATTCCTTTCCATCATGATCTCTCTACCTTATGGACCCACAATACTATATTGTAGGATCCATAGTGTTCTGTTCTAGGCTTCGAGGTTTCCTTTTGCCTCGTGTGCCTCCCTTTTGTTTGTTTAGGTACTTCAGAAGTTCTTTCTTCTCTTGGAAGTTACCTCGTGATTGCTACCTTACAGTGTACTATGTGTCACTCAAGTAGTAGTTACTTATTTCTCGAGTTTTAACCCTTGGACATGAACCGAAGATCCTGAATTGTACTGGATTCTAGTGTTGCAAATCTTGTACATGAAGCTGATCTTTAAACCAAGATCCATTCCTTTGACCCCCATCGTTAATGTTAAAACATTACCTTAGTATGGCTGGTACTACCACTCTAGCCTTCAAGCTTGTGGTTATTGTCGCTACTGAATCATGACAAATAAGGACTTCCCCTACAACTAGCTATGGCAGATGTTCTTTAATGGAACTAAATAGATCATGACAAGAGTACTCCTCGTGAGTCTCGTACCTATACTCGTGACTCTGCCACACCTTAACTTCTTTGCATGGGTTTTTGGAAGAATGATAATCTATGCATCCACATCTCGAGATTCTATCTTGAGTATGTTCTTTTTCCCCTTGTTGTTTTTGGCCTTTGTCTATCAGTTGGTAGCCAAGTGGTACTACGCATTGGTGTTTTCCGATGCAAGATACTCTTGTGGTCCGTTAGACAAGCCATTTCGAGATGTCAGGAGAAACAAACTCCAGTACCTCGTCATATCTAGGACGAGGTCAAAGTGTTGTAATCCACAGATCAAAAAGCATTGATTAGTTTCTGTCTGCTCTTCCTTAGAGTATCACACCCTTTTACACTAAGAGGTTGTGTTGAGTTTCATGACCCCTTAATAAAGTGATGCTCTTACACCTACTTACCCACCCTTCCTCCGAGCTTTCGTGCTCGAGAATGATGTGTGTGTGTAATAATGTGGCCATCCGAGATTCTTGGCAACTTTTTATTGCTTTAAAATCCAAGGACATTTGTGTCATTCTTAGCGTGATTGGTTAACCCTATCACTAAGCAAAGGATGATTGTTCTACCAAGTCCTCTATTCAGGTACACTTTCCCCGGTCAAAGAGTTAGGTTCATGCCGAAACTCTAAGACTATGTCTTCTTGCCTTACCAAGCAAGTTTCCTCTCGAACTAAGTGACATATCGGTGGTTCGTGATATTCTAGACGTCTTTCTAGGAGAATCGCCATGTTGCCACATGACCGTATTGTCCAGTTCTTGAGTAATCAAGTTCTCTGAACTGCTCCTTGTCTCCAAGGATCCGTACTCAATACCCTTGAACTAGGTGGTTGAGCTTAAACAACAACTTGGAGAGTTGTAAGACAAAAGTTCTATCTAACTTAGTTCCTCCTTAAAGGGATGTCTAGTTTTGTCCGTGCCAAAGAAAGATAGTATCTCCTTCATGGATATGTTATCTTCCCCCGCATTTGATTTGATTTGGGTTATCGTCAAATCAAACTTAGTTCTATCTTGATGATGTCGCTATTCGTGATGTTTCACTTGAGTACATCTTCATGTCCGTTGGTGTGACCAATACTTTGCATTGTTCATAACATATGAGTCCATCTTCCTGGAGTATATCGGTAAGTTTATTGTTGAGCCCATCGACAATATCCTTATCTTATCCACGCTAAAATGGATTCATTTGGAACATTTGGCAATAATGTTGGGAAACTTTTTGAGAACCATCTTCGGATCATCTCGAAGTATGTGTTCTGGATGTTAAAAGTAACCTTCTCCAGTTCACGCGCAACTGAAGAAAGATGTCGCCATGGATTCGAGTAGAGTTAACTCCGTATCTTAAGGACACAGTTGTATTTCATTGCAAGTGTTTGATGTATGAGAAGTTGTATTCTAACAAGTTGCTAATACATGGGTCTAGCAATCTAGCTCAGTCTATTGGAGCTTGACACTAAAGTCCATGTCTTGAGAATCCAGTAACTTTATCCTTGTGGTAAATGTTGCATGCTTTCTACTCGGACATGCTGAGTCTGAAGTATCATCTCACCTAACCAAATCTGAATCTCAAGCAGATATGATGGTTTGTGATCTTCAAGGTTTTGACATAGGTCTCCTTGTAAACCTGGCAATATTGATGTAATGGTTGACATAACTAGTCGGAAAGCCTGTTTTCAAATTCTCTTGAATCAGCAAATAACAACCACTCTTCATGAGGCTTCTTCTATGATTTATTATAGGAGTTGTGCGTATGGTTTCCTTTGTCTCTGAAGTCTGACCTTTATTTGATGTTTGTTTTACCTGAACATTAAGGAGAACATTTAAAGTAGTGTTGCTAAATGGCTCTCGGTCGATCGTCCAGACCCTTTTACATTGGCAAGCATCATTTGTGCCAACTAACTGAAGTCTGAGAATGATGTTTCTTTTTCCTCGTGTCATCAGAAATCTTCTTATCTATTCATCTTGGTGGTGTAAAGTGATATCACGATCTTTGGAAAAGATTTTGATAATCCTGGATGAATAAAGAGTTTTGTTCGTATCTCGACCATGTACATAGAGTGACTATAATTTTGGTAATCAGAAGTTTCTCTTGCTACATGTTCCTTGTGACTCCTACGAGTCCTCGCCACAAAACAACCTTCTGTCTTGGCCTTCTGTTGAATGAAGAGTGATCCTTCTGTATCAAAAGTAGATCAACAGCTTGGTCATCTGTATATCTCTGTA
Organism: Avena eriantha; assembly: GCA_910589775.1. Taxonomy (NCBI): domain Eukaryota; kingdom Viridiplantae; phylum Streptophyta; class Magnoliopsida; order Poales; family Poaceae; genus Avena; species Avena eriantha. Next base: position 180,221,134 of record OU342741.1, on the reverse strand, counting down.
CCCATGGAAGTTCTACTTAAGCCGTCCAGTAGAGTTTCATATCTCTTGAAGTTTGTGGTCATGTTCTTCCTGTTGCAAGCCTTCCCTTTCAGAAGCTTAAACCCTTCTGAAACTCCATGGTCTCAATCCTTAAGAAGACCAGCTATCTAACAACTTGAAACCATCTCCTTTTGTTTCCTCCGTTACCTTGACGTGTTTCATGTTCGTCATCTCAGAGTTGTTTCTGAACACTCCGTCAAGAGTTGACCATGAGATACTCTATATGTTGTTTAGTGTGTTTCCCTCTTATCCTTAGAAGTGACCCTGTTTCTCTTCCTTCTTCCTACCTTTGGAATCTCGGGTCGAGATTCTCGCAAGGGGGATAGAGCTGTAACACCCCAGTTTTAGTTAACCTTATATTTAGGGTTTTTTGTGCATTCATGAGCATCATCGTTTAAATTGCATGCAAAAGAAATAAAGACAAAACCATAAAACCCTAGTTTCCTCCCTCTCTTGAAAACCCTCTCAAATGGTTTTCATATTTGAAAAAGTTCAAAAAGTGTGGAGCCCAAATGGACTAATAGGGCCCCACAATATTTTCCATATTTTACAAATCTTCTGGTATTTTCAAACAGCTCCAAACAGTTTTGAATTTCGAAATACAAACAGAAAATGGAAACAGAAAAAGTAAAAAAAATTACTTAAAAAAATGCAGCCAGCTGCAAGCCCAACCGGCCCATCTCTCTTTCCCCTCTCCCTGCCGTCCACCCGCGCAGCAGCAAGCTTTTCTGTGGCCCATCTTGGCTCACCCGGCCCGTACCGGCTCGACGTGTCTCGCTCGTCGTCTTTGCAGACGACGGTGAGCAGCTCGCTGGCGCGCCCGTCGCCACCCGATGCTGCATCCGCGCCAAGATCAACACCACCACCGCGAGGAGAAGATAAGACCCCAGTGCCGTGTACATCCTCCTCGGTCCCTCTCCCCCTCGCGTGTTGTATTCCTCTCTCCACACAGGCCAAAACCCAAGCCGCCACAGTTGCCGCATCACGCTGCCGTTGGAAGCCCCGCTGACGACGCCACACGCTTCGACTCGTCGCCCTGACCATCCTCGCCAAAGGAATCGAGCCCGGGCGCTCGCAATCGGCTGCGTTGACCGCGTCTTCGTCACCTCCGACGAGCTCCGCCGCACCCTCGCTACCGCCTCCGGCCTCCCTCACCTTCCCCGAGCCCTCAATCGCGACAAGGGTGAGCTATTGGTTCGAAAGGACCCCTCCATGGCCTTCCTCATCCTCTGTATTGTTGTCCCGACGAGCACCATCGCGCGGTGACCGCTCTGGCCATCGCCGGCGTAGTTTTCGTTCGCCCCCGGTTCTCGCGCCACCTTAGATAGGTAGCTCATGCAGCCACGCTTCTGATCCATGCAAGGACGCATCCATGCACCGGTCAGTTCGATGCGGGCCCTGTCGCTGAGGTGGCGCGCTGATGTGGCTTGGGCCCGCGTGTTAGTCACTAGGGCTGGGAGAACCTCGGTAGAGAACAACCTTTCCCCTCTGGTGATGCCAGCTTGCGTCAGTGCTGACGCAATAAAGGTTTTAAACTATTTATATAATTCCAGAAATTGAATAAATCTTATAAATTCAATAAATAATTATTTATAAGTCAGAAAAATGTGTATAATATATCAAAATGTTCAGAAAAATGATAGCTACCTATCTAATATATAATGATGCATTGTTCAACAACTTAAATTACAATTTTAATTAGAAGATCAAATGAACCCTCATAGGTGATTCCGGGGTCTCTCCTGTATTACAGTTTGGACCCTTCGGATCCCGCTTAAATTGCCAAGCATGCTCTAAGGTTTCATTTAAGATATATTTAACTTGTCATATCATCATCCTTGCTTGAGAATTGCATCGATGCCATGTGTGGATTGTTGTTTCCCCTTTCTTTCTGGTGTTTGCTTCTTCCTGGTAGAATAAGATATCGAGATCGAGATCAAAGACCGAGATCAACACCACCGAAGCTCAAAGATCGACGAATAATACTTGACCAACTATAATCAAGTCAAGCACAAGGCATCTGAAGATCTATATCTGGGTATCAACAAACAAGGCAAGCAAAGCCCCACCATTATACAACCCTATGGTTTCAAAAGTATTTCCTTCTTGCCATGATGCATATGATTCTACTGTGGTCTTTTATCGATAGATAGAATATCCTATATGTTGCATTACTCCCTTTGAGCTTATATTACCTGATCCACTTCTCCTAGCATAACTAGGTTTGGCTTGTGTGCACTGCTAGAGCTTATATCTATGTCTTGCTTAGCCATGCATATCTGTCAGTACTGGTTCATCCAGATGATGTACCAATTGCAGAGAATCTAGTATGATAGGAGAACGATGTATACTGATAAGGTAAGATCAGTGGTAAAGGTTAAACATGCTAAGGCTTGTATGGGAGGCCACGGTAGGATGTTGTTTTTTGTAGTCCCATGCTCGCCACTACTAGGAACTGAGTTCTAGCCTCTTGAACCAAGATGATCATACAGCCACACGGGGCCTAGAAAACCTCATGAGTAACTAACTTGCCTAGTAGATTCCATGAGTCACATAGTTCGGCGTTCCATTCGACATATGCATAGAAAATGTTTTCGAAAGAGGAGGTGAAGGAGGTGCATTCATACAGGTAGGTAAGCATGGCCGGGGTTGCTTGGGGTAGATGGTGCCCCTGGTAAACCAACCTCGCCCACATCTCTAGGGACCGACTTCAGGATTTGACCTGTTATGGCAGAACCATCTTAGGGCGTGACTCATTGTTTCGGCGAAAGCAAGGTAAAGGTCGTGTCCAACCACCCTCTGCCGGCATTCCAAGGAAGAGGGCTATTAATAGTGGCATTAAGAGTCAGTTGGTACGTGTGGGTAAAGTTGTACACCCCTGCAGGGTTAAATCTTTTCAAAAAGCCATGTCCATGGTTATGGACGAATAGGGAACGGACGTGAAGATCATAGAGAACTTTAACTTAATCGTAAAACTTGGCAGTTCAACGTGTGCTTAAGGATGCTTCCTCATGGGTACGAGGGGGTGATCCTCGTTGTAAGATGAGGATTACTTTGGTGGATATCAAGATGATGATCAATTCTTCAGAGATGTCGCTATCTTATCCCCTTTTAAAATACTCTGAGTAGACAAGCTTCTTCTCTCCCTCTAGTTTTACAAACAAAGATGGCTTTTTGCAAAATAACACCACCAGCCATAAGTCTTGTGGAGTACACCCTCTACTCACCCTTGCTTTGTTGATACTTTTGTAGCAGAGTAAGTGTTCCCTGAAGACGAGTTTGGTACGACATCGACACCAACGAGTAGCTTGGGGTTCCTGGCCGGCAGACTGGAATCTATGGGCTGGGACATCATCATTATGCTTCAGGTCTCTTAGGCCATTTTTTAAGTTTTCTATACTTAATAGCATAATTTGCCTTATGTTGTTTGATGTTTGTGGTCAGTGACCTCTACTTGTAATATTTTAGTTCTTCGCTCAGTTATGAGCTTGCTGTAATAATTTTTGTGTCACAGGGTTACTGTTGTGTTACATCCTGATCCTGGGGGTGTTATATCCCGATTCTCACAGAGGAAGTTGACGAGCTCGCTTTACTATTTGCTACTTAACCCGGCACCAATGGTTACGGTGCGCTCTGGGAAATGATCATCGATTGGCACTTTCTTTGTGTCCTTGGTTGCTTGGAATGACATGCTTCCGTGCGGATTGGTCAGAGCAGGCATATGCTGCTGCGCGGATTGAGCCAACACCACCACCTCTAGTATCTTCCTTTTTTCTGAGCTATCACGAGTGACTCGGCTAAGTTAGATCTGGCTGAGGCACACTCGATTGAACGCAGGAAGTACCCTGATACAGTTATCACACCCCTTGGTCTGGGCAGTTTCATCTTAAGGTAGCTGATGTGAGTACTTGCCATGAACTTGTTCAGCGCGGGCATGCCGAGTAACATGTGATAAGCGCTCTCCACATTCACCACTTCGAACTCCAAATTTTTAGTCCGGCAATTATCTCTCGTGCTGAATAACACATCAACCCGGACCTTACCAATTGGCTCACAGGAAATACCCGGTACAATGCCATGAAAAGTGGTCCTCGTTGCTTGCAACATGTTCTCTGTTATTCCAAACTTGTGCATGGTATCCTTGTACATAATGTTGATACTACTGCCATTGTCAATCAATACCTTGGAAAACCTCACATTGAGATTCGGCCCGATGAACATTGGATCCAGGACCAAGGCATAAGTCCCAGGGCTAGGCATGATCTTTGGGTGATCGTTGATACTCCACGTGATTTCCTGATCTGCCTAGGGCATGTATCTCACTACTGCCGGCATTACTGCATTTACCTCCATATGTCGGCGCTGCAAGATTTTCCGGTCATTTTCTTTCGTGGTAAACACACAGTAACTTTGATGATGCTCCTTGTATTTGTTTCGTCCCTCATTCACGTGGTAACCTTGACCTTGTTGCTAGTTATTATCTACTTGATGTATCGCATCCCTTCTTTCCTGATTCTCGTACCTCGGCGGAGGTGGTGGCAACATCAGTTGTTGTCCATTCCCCCCTGTTAGTAACGGTTGTCGTGGTGCCTCATTCCTAGGTGCCTCCTTCCGAGGTGCCTGAGCATTCCCCGAACTGCCCTACTCTAACTTTCTCATCCACTCACATTGCCAGGTTGTATGGTTTGATAGACTATTCGGACTTGGTGTATTGAACTTGCAAGGTTGATCCAACATAGACTCGAACATATACCTTGGTCTATCTTTCTGCTCTTGCCATTGCTTTTTCTGCTCCAGGGTCCAAGGCTTTTTCCCTTCATTTTTTTGTTGCCAGTTTTGTCCTCCAGTTTTTTGGTGTTGGTTGGCACCGGCATTGGGCTGGTCCCGGTCTACCGCTGCCACCTGCTGCGAGTTATATCGGTAATCCGGGCGCTCGTCCCTTCTCTTTCCTCAAAAATCATTCCTCCTCGATGACCCGGAGCCATCTCGGTTGTAATATTCCTTGTTAGCCTCGCTCAACATTAGCAGAGGTTGCGTTGGATCTCCCAAGGCATACGAATCCACGATCCGGATCGTCTCAGCCAAAGTGGTTGGCATATCTCGCTGCAGCCTCTGCCACAACATACTTCCATATCTGCATCCCTGGGCGAACCACGCTATGTTTTCTTTATGTGAAACAAACAAACGTCTTACAAAGCATTATTATTCATGAATCTTTTGTTTGTACCTTTTCATGTTGCAACATAGTTTCTTTGTCTTATTGCTAGAACTTTGTCTTTCATGTTATGATTGAAGTACTATGATCCCAGCTATGAATGTTTTACAAATACTTTGATCAAGTTTGTGTTGGTGCATATCACCTCAAAAATTATTCTTTCTTTTTATCACTTACCTACTCGAGGACGAGCAGGAGTTAAGCTTGGGGATGTTGATACATTGCAAATGTATCTATAATTTTTGATGTTCCACGCTTGGTTTTATCTACTTTCTTATGTTTTGTCCACACTTTGGAGTACTTTTCATATGATTTCTTGGACTAACCTATTAACAAGAGCCATAGTGCCAGCTGCATGTTTTCTGCTGTTTTTGGTTTGAGGAAAGTCAGAAAATGAATATTCTCGGAATTGGACGGTTCAAAAGCCAAAGTCATTATTTTACCAAGGGACACCTAGAGCCAGAATATGAGACGGAGAGGGGCTGGGGCCCGGCCACACAACCTGGCCGTGAGGCTGGCCTGGCCCGTGCCAGGGGGTGGTCTGGCCGCCCCAGGCACCCCCTCAGTCTCTCCAACCGCCTATATATTGCCTCTGATATGGAAACCCTAAGTACCCGATCAAAAATCCATGAAAGAGTCTATAGCCGCCGTCATCTCCATCCCTAGATCGGGAGGGATCCGAAGCTCTTCCTGGCACCCTGCTGGAGAGGGGAATTCACCCTGGAGGCCTTCTTCATCATCATGCAAGCCTCCGGTGTGATGCGTGAGTAGTTCATCTCTGGACTACGGGTCCATGTAGTAGCTACATGGCTGGTTCTCCTCCTTTGTGCTATCATGTTTAGATCTTGTGAGCTCAGTTCTTGATCAAGATCATCTATTTGTAATTCTGCATGTTGTGTTTGCGAGGATCCGATGGATATTGAGATGCTATTTCAGATTGATTATTGATTCTACCATGTCTTTGTTATTTGTGATCTTGCATGCTTTCTGTTGTTAGTAGCTATCTTGGCCAAGTAGATGCTAGCAACTCCAAGAGTTAGTATTTATGCTCGATAGTGGGTTCATGCCTCTGGTAATTTGGGGAAGTGACAGAAATCTCTAAGGTACTAGAGGTGATGTTGCTACTAGGGAGAAAACAACAATCCTTTGTTCATAGAACAATCATATTGTTCACATTACATGCAATTCGTAATGCAATTATCTGTTGCTTGCAACTTAATACTGGAGGGGGTTCGGATGATAACCTGAAGGTGGATTATTAGTCATAGATGCAGTTGGATGGCGAACTATGTATAATATTGTAATGCCCAATCGAATCTCAAAGGAGTCAAGATGATCAGTATATGCTTGTATGGTTTCTCGATGTTTGTCAATTGCCCCGCTGTAATTTGTTCACCCAACATGTTATCTATCTTAAGGAGAGCCACCTCTAGTGAACTATGGACCCCGATCCTTTCTTTTACTATCAATCTCCAATCAACAGTTTACTGCTTTGTGTTTACTTTCTGCAAACTATTACTTTCTTCCATTCGGTACGTTTAATCCTTTGTTTTCAGCAAAACCGGTGAGATTGACAACCTCATCGCAAGTTGGGGGCAGAGTTCTGTGGTTGTGTTGTGCAGGTCTCCACATTGCTGCTGGCACCGGTAGTGCGCCCTGCCAAAGTTCAGCTAGCAACACCTTTGGGGTATTTCCTTGATCCTATTGGTTCGATTAAACCTTGGTTTCATACTGAGGGAAACTTGTTGTTGTGCTCATCATACCTTCCTCTTGGGGTTCCCCAACGAGCTCGATATATTTTGGGCCATCACCAGGTCACTCCATGGTTCAGCCTGCCTTGAGGTGACACGGTCAGCACTTGCTTTGACCGTGCCATACCCCGGCTAACTAGGCCTTTATATCCCGACGTCACCCTACCCGGGGGTATCCCCCCAACAATGCATATATGAGAATGTGAAAAATGCATGGGAAGAAAGGAACACTTCTGCAAATCAAATCAGCTTGTGAAGAGGCAAAACGAGGGTGGTTTCTGATTACCGCCCGAGCTAACGAACCCTCGTGAGGAGCGAAAACCCATCTTGGGAATAAAAAGGGGCAAGTTGAGCGTCACCTTAGGGAGGGTCTTTCTTGGGTGGGACACACGTGTTGCACAGGTGTGGGGCATCTTTGCCCCTGAGCCTCCTAGCATCGACAAAGGATCAAATCCCACCATCGCTAGAGGTCGGGGCTTCTCAAGCCCCTGACACCCTCCCAAGATATTGACCCGAGCCCTTTGGGCGGCATGTCACTCACGTGACGATCTACGTGCCAATGCCTTTGAGGTCACCATGCTTGTTACCACGCATATATCTCCTCTTGTCTCTGCGGTGACCCAGCATACCAATGCATGACGTAGTACACTATAGTCGTTGACATAACACCAATGAAACACCGTTCACTAGTATTACATCCCTCAGAGTGGTACAACAGAAACCCAGCAGGTCCAAGACATGACTATAGATTACAACTCGACTCTTTACAAAAGATCCAGAGAACACTCTATGTTAAAGAGAGAGAAAGAACTTCTTACAAAGAAGAACCAGAAATAATAACTCAAAACTATCTAGAGATTAAGACTAGTATATAAACAATTTGTCTTGCCATTGTTGCTATTGCAATGCTCTATAGAAGTAGGTTTTATGGCTAGAGATTCTACTCCTATCTAAACCTACACTTTATCTTCACTTCAGCTGATGTATATATTGACTTCATTGACTTAATTGAAGAACTTGAGATGTCGATGATGGTTTCTTGAGCAGAAAATGATGTTGACGTCGTCTTCAACGGCTTAGAACCTAGCAAGGGTTAAGAAGGTACGGTTGAGTATGAGCATACTTAGCAAGTTCACTAAAAAGGTGTGTATGATGCACTATCTCTACAGCCACAGACCATAGGTCGTAGGCAATGCAGGTTTTCGTAAACATTTCTTCAAAGGTTGCTTTTATTCTGAAAACTATGTCCGACAACCTTCATAGGTTGACCAGAACTTCATGGAGTTCCTTTCCTGCCGCGTTCGTAGCTCCTTCTTGGAACAGGGAGTAACATGTCACAATTCTTACACTCTGCAGAGGTGTGTCACTTTTCCCACAAGAGACCTTAGCCTTGTTGCACAACCAAGTCATGACCTTATCCATACTTCCTTGGTATGGGGCCCAGTCTAAGATCCAAGCCAATCACTGCCCTCTCCACGACCCCATATGTCTGCACGATCCTCCAGGGCTGACTACACCCCCGTTAAGCCTCCAACTAGGGCAAGCTATAACCCTGGTGAGTTCTCGAAGACTCTATGAAGTGGTGATGCCCCTGGTAAGCTCCCTAAAAGGCCCTACTATACCTCCGGCAGCCACTCATAAATAATCTAGATACCTAAATCGTGGGGCTAAGGGTGCCCACCCATATGTTGGATCCACACCGGGAATCCCAATGTCACGATAAGGTCATCTTGCCTCCATATGAAAGGAAGAAGATACAGCTTACTTCTCCGTCCCATTCCAAATCTCATGGTTGACGCGTGATATATGGCGCTAGAATCACTGGAGACATTGGTTGTTAAGTCCTAGATATTATGTTCCTTTACCACTGGAACTGTATCAATAGATTATTACCACTTGGTAAATAATCTATAATCATATTATTATGAAAATAGTATTTTCTGTCCTTTTTGAAATGCAGGTGATGACACAGTTGAGATACAAGCATAGAAAATAATCAAAGGACATGAGCAAGTTGTGAACTTGCCTTTTGTGATTGCAAGATTATGCACTCACGGTCTTCAAGACAATAGAAGATCCAAATTCTGTAAACAGCATCATTGGTCCGGTAAGGACTAATGTTTAAAGAAGCAAGATGCAACGATGCATAAGTAATGTAATTCAATTTGATAAACGCAAATTCCCGGAATAGTCGTATTTGAACTAGGGTTTGGAAACTGGAATGAATTCTTTAGAATGTGTTGCACTTTTATAACAGATTCACACTTGTGCTTCTTATTAATTCTTGTGAGAGTGCGTGTGAAACAATAAGTAACAAGTAATATGCAATAATAAAGCACTCAAATGGATCATGGTATCTAAAACACTTCTTAAACAAGATTAAAATTCCATGAGAGTTTTTAAATAGGTGTTCAAGGATTACTTTTAGTGTTTCTTAAAAGAATAACTCTTGAGGAAAATATTACTTTATAAAGGAAATACTACTCAAACTTAAGGCTAACACTTTAAGGATTTCTTATTAGCTAAGCTTATTAAAAAAGACATTACTACATTAAACAATCATAGTATAAATGAATAGGATTCTTGTGATGAACAATATACTATTTCAGTTGATTTTATAATTGATAAAATCTTTTTAGGAAGATTAAAATACCTTTAATTTGAGATGATATTTTTAGTAGATACATATTAAAAATGGTCTGATAAGTTTGGATTTGAGATGCCTTATGACTTAATTTGGAACAGACAAAAGTCAACTATAAAACATAATTAAATCTAGGGTGTGATGTGCTTAAAAGTATTAATAAACTTTAAATCTTATAACAAGCATGTTTGAAGGTATAGAATCATTTACTTTTAGTTTGAGCGAGTTTTCTAAATGTTAATAGTTTTACTTTTAAGTATTATTATAGACTTATGTTATGGTTTTAGAATTAGTATTTCAATGTACAAGATTTATGGTTCTATATAAAATTATGATTATTTCTGATTTAAAAATGTTGTTAAAGAATTTACCAACTAAATAATAAATAAGTATTTATTTTTTAATAACCTTAAAATGTGTTGCAATAGTATAATTAGTACTTCTCTAATAAAACATACTTACTTAAGATCTTAGAAGTGAATTTTATTTAATTTTAGGTGTTATCCTTATTTTTACAAAATTCCACAAAGGCTTATATATCTCTAAATATTTGCTTCAAGATTTATTTGAAAACAAATTAAGTTAGTATTTTTATAAAATAGTAGACTCATTTTTATATGTAAAAATGATTTTTATTCAATTTTAAGTCCTCGCTTTATTTTATGAAATTTCTTTTAGGTCTTAATGGTATTAATATTTATTTACATTTTGTTTAACTTAAACAAGTCATGTTATATTTTTGGTATATATTATTTTTGTCATCACTTTGATATATTTTAACTATTTTTAAGAATTTTCTATATTTTTCTAGAGTTGAAATCAGTTTAGGGGTAATATAGTCATTTATTTATTTTATTTCTTTTTATGTTAAATTCAAAAAAAATGGAACTGGGTCAGGCCCACCAACTGGCCCATCTAGGCCAGATTTGGCCCAACTAGGCTCGGGGTTAATCTCCACCCTGGCCCAGACCACCTACTCTCTCACATCTCACACTCTCGTTCTTTCCTCTTCTGGTTGCTGGCGACGCCGTCGTCGTCGCCTGCCCGATTCCGGCGACTCTGTCCACTCGCGTCGCCGGCACGGTGGTTATTGGTGTGGTTTTGGATGATGCATCCTGGGGTTCGGCTCGATTAGAAAGGTACCTCCTCTCCAAGCCGTGTTGAACCCCCTTTCAGGCTATTAGAGTTCTGATGCTTTGATGTCGTCTAGTGAGGTGGGGATGGTGTAATGGTTGATTTCTATTGTTGGATTCGTAGATGGATGGCTTCTGGTGAGGCTCGGCGCGGGTTGAGCGCCCCAGTGCTTCACATGCCGCCTTGTAGTGGTCCGATCTTCGACCGCCACCGTCGATGTTGACTTCACGGTCTACTTCCTCTCTGGTGAGCTTAGATTCGCCACAGGTAGGTATCCCTTCCCCCTCTCTCTCGGCCTCCTCTTCTCTTTAGGTTAACCTGGGTTAGGGTTTTCTTCTTTGTAATTCTGATTACATCTTTGACATGATACAACTACGGAGTTGCTAGTATACATGCTACTGAAGTTTGAATTCAGTATTTTTCCTCTGGATGTCTTCTAGAATTGTTTTGAATCATGCTTAGATCAAACTATGTCTGGACTAGCACTATTGGGGTGCTTTGTGAACTACTGGTGATGATCTATGTGTGTTGAGATGCTACTAAGTCCATCCTCTCCACTTGGATGATTTACTCATCCCCGATGACTTTGGCTTAAGTTAGTCATATTGTAGTTTAATTGATATACCTGTATGGTGCTTGATTTCCATTTATGTAGGATGGATTTTTTTGCTTATATCACATATAGACATTGTTGTGTAACAAGGAAGAACTTGATTTGTAGTTCTCTGATGGGCTTATATGCAGGCTTGCTGATGCAGCTACTACTGACTCTATATGATTTATTGCTAGTTAACTTCATGAGTGGGATAGGCATGATGAGATTATTATTATAAATGATGAGACATGGAAACCAAACTATTTTTGTCCCTGCCCATGATATCTATGTTGAGGCTTTAGCTTTGAAATAACATATCTGATTAATGCTTTGTTGGGGGTCTTAAGAAAGAATTTGTCTTCCTGTAGTTTTGTATAGTGAAGTAACCTATACACTTGATTCCTAGAACACTTGTTAGGAATCTAATATGTTTGGATTAGATTGTCATTGTTGCATAAAGAAATGGCTCCTAGACTATGACTATACTGTTGTGGAACCTCCTTGAGAGTGGGGACAACAACATAGATCAATTACATGATCTTATGTAACCAAATGTTTGTCCATGTGCTTGCCAATGATGCCAAGTCTGAGACCAAGAAGTGTATGCTAACTTGTATAAGAAGATCTTATTTATGATTCCGAATCTGTTAGATTAGGAAGATGATTATTTAACTTCATGGATTATTTGATGTGGCTCCTGTTAGTATGAATGCCACTGTGGTGCCTCTAGTTAGAGTGTGCACAGTGTTTTCAAACTAATATTATCTGCTGCATTCAAATCCTAGAGTGGATGGAATTGGAATCCCTCACTAGAGATGTTAAGTTGCAAATTAATAACCTGAAAGTCCCTAGCCAAGGATGCAAAAGACTGAGGTTTTATTTTTGATACAAGCTCTATGATGCACTCCACATATTAATTATATACCTACTGAGAGCTTCCTCCTCCCCAAATATTTTCTTGGCTAACTAATAAGATCAAAGGCTTTACTTGATCTTGACATAGCAACCTGCTATAGAGTGGTTGCTCACATGGATCTTTTTCTACTGTTGTTGATGAAGTGCTTGTAAGTTTGTGGTTATTCTTGATCAGCTGCTGGAGCAAATCCTCTCCTATTAGCTTCCGACTTGATCTTATTGGATCTGGTATTTCTTCTCTTCTAGTAAACCTTCTCCTCCATGTGCATGTCCTTGTTCTAGTGTTCCTGGATGGCTTTTCCAAGCAACCAGGTTGCTAGTGATAAATTGGTGAGAGGATCTAGTTTGCTGGCTTGCTTCTTTTCTTGGATCAGAGTGATGGTCTAAGAAGAACTAGTGATATCGGCTGGTAAGGATGGATATGTGAGAAAGGTTACTGTAACTACTCTACTTCTTCTTTTATACTGCTACCCCGTTTCATGTGGTGGTGAGAGCACACAACTACATGCAGTGCGTGTGCTGCTTGTGAGCTGCTTGGTGGTTTGGGACAAAGTGGGCAAGGTCCCACTCAACTGTACTTGATATTCTGAGATCAACTTAGCTGATGCTGATCATATCCCTTCTATTTGTCCTATTTGAACTCACAGATGGATTACAACTTGGCTGGTTTACTGGGATTGACTTATTTTCCATACTCTATGTTTTAAGCTATCCATTTTATCAAAAATGGTGAAACTTGCCCATCTTGGCCTATGGTGCAATAGTCTGAGGCAAATTCCTAAAATAAGAACAGATACACTACTCTCTGCTCCCTTTTAACCTACTCTATGATGATCATGGCAGCAGCATCTCCCTACAGGTATCAAATCTTAGGAGGACAATCTTTAGGACATGAAGATTTAGATTAGGAAAGGATTATGAATTAATTTAAGACTCCTTTTTTCATTGATCTTGATTGTAATCTTTATTGTTGATTCTTTTGTAATTCATTTATTCTTTTATTTATCTTTAAATACAATGTAATATTGTTTATTTTAAATAATAAAGTTAATGTTTTCCTTTAATTGCAAATTTTGCATATTGTAATCTTTACTAAATGTTGTATAACATTCTCTAGAGAATAAGTACTAGTGATATTTAATTCTCTCATGTATTAGTATTATTAAATGTTATGGAATTGTGATATTTATATTACATTAATGAATTGAATAACTCATTTCTTTAATTATAAACTAATACAAATTTCTTTTGAATTCAATTTACTCATTTGTATTTTCAAATATGAAATGATTCCCCTCAAACACAAAGATACAAAAGAGGTCATGCTAAAATCTGTCGCACTTGCTCGGATGCTTTCATCAGAACAAGAGAGATCTCGATCCCTCACTAGCTTCTTTAGTTTGCGTGAAAATTCCCCGGAATTTCTATGCATGGATGCAATGCACACAGCTGTGTTCATCTTATTTCTAAGCTCTAATGCTGGGACGTTACAGTCGCCGTACTCCTCCCTCACCTCCTTGAGCTTCATGCACTCATTGGTGTCATGGACCTACCTTCGGTGGATGGCATAGTACTACCTGGTGGGCTCCCCTTCGTGGCCCACACGACGAGAATATCATTTTGCGGCCCGAAAGTTGGGGTGGCCAGGCAACGCGGTACCCAAGTTGTCTAATGTTAGCCAGGATGACTACAGTTGGTGTGCCAAATACTCAGAGGGTCTTTTTCGGCACGAATTCAACTTTATGTTTCAATACAAAAAATCAGGCTAACGGCTGTCAAGTTGGCCCCCCTGTCAGCTTTTGCCGTTATGTCGTTGCCGTCGTCGCTGCCATGTAGGCTTGCAGCGTTGGCGCATGCATCCTTTACGCGTCTTATTCTTCCTTCGGGGCGGCAATCTGTGGTCGCAACCATGACGCGGAGCTAGGACTTGGACGAACCTGCCGGCCCGTTCTCCTCCCCATCCCGAATCGGAGCTCGCCCTCACCATGACCGCACCATTGGCACGGCGCGGGGACGGGAATTCATTCCCAGGTGAGATCTGTCACCATGCCGACCATGCTCGGTCCTGTTGGCCTCCTCCAGAATCCGAGCTCGCCGTCGCCGTGGTCACACACGCACCAGCCACGGCGCCTTCCTCTCCGAACCCCAAAGCCACATCCACCCAGTTCGGCACAACGCCAACAAGGTGAAAATGCATCAAGTTTTCTTCTTGTGATTGTAGAAAAACATGTATGTACCGTGGCGGCGTGGCCGTAGCATACTCTAACAATGTACACATATATTGTTTACTAGATTTTCATTTGAAATTAGTATCTCCGTGATGACGAAACATAGAGAACCTAAATGGAATGACGATGACGGCCATGTTATGTACTTTGCATTGCATCAACAAGTGCTCGCTGACGAAGCAAGTTACCAAGAGAGTGGAGTTCATCAGCTATTGCCAAAAAATATGTGAACAAATCAATGAGCGGTTCAATGCAACCCAGCTAGATCCATGTCATCAATCATCAATAGGTGGCACCCTCTAGTGATGCGTTCAAATGCGTACACGATGTATCATTTGCTTGAAGTGGTTGTTATCCTGAGCAAAAATGCCTGGTATGCACATTACATTTGTATGTTCTATGCTGCAATTCTGTTGTTATGGGCATGGAAAGAAAAGCTGGGCTTCACTGAATATTACGCAATTAGGCCTAACTTAGTCTTACACAAATAAGCACAGCTTAGTCTTTACACACATAAGCGTAACTAATGATAAAGATAAAGACAAATGGTTCATCGGATCTGTCGGTGTGAGCATTGGGTCCCTGGAGCTGGTGGTATCGTCGCAACGAACCAAAATGCTGCGTTTGGCCGTCTTTCATTCTCCTTCAAATAGTACGACCCCACTGATGAGCCAATTGTAGGCCCCCTCCCCCTGACGTGGATTCGGCTCCAGGTCGGATCTAGAGTGTCAACATGATATGCGTGTGAGTGTGCAGCAAACACACAGTCTGCTATCAACACTGGAAGTGCTGGCACCTCAGCAACAACACCAGCATGTTCTTCCTGGACTCCGGCAGCAGCCTCAGCAGGTATTTTGTCAGCTTCACCAGCATCAGCATTAGCAAGTATTTCGTCAGCTTCACCAGCAGCAGCATTAGCAAGTATTTCGTCAGCTTCATCAGCAACAGCATCACCAAGTATTTCATCAGCTTCACCAGGAGCAGCAGCAGCTAGTTCTTTGTCAGCTCCGCCACCACCAACACCACCACCACCAGCAGCAACATCAAGGGCCAGGGCTGCCTGAGCAATTACAGGTTCAACAGCTCTAGGGGCTCCGACAAAGAAAGGGTAGTTGATCCCAAGAAACACAGATTGTCCCTTCAGATTGTTGACTCTGCTCCAGACTTGCTCTACTGGGTCTTCGGATGGGCATGCGGACCTCGAGAAAACGTGACACCGCAGTGATGGGTATGAAGAAAGTTGTGTCCCCATATGTTCTATTGTATCACCAACGTTGTTTAGTGATCCCTTGATATGAATCCACAAGAGTTCATCATCCTGTTCCGTGTTGTCTCCGAGAGGTGCCAGGAACCAGCACCGTGTCCCAAGTTCAGCATCTGCTACTGCATCTTCGATGATCGGAGCTGGAATGATGCGCGGGGCTGCGTGGGTGCCTCCATGCTACTAATAGTCAGTAAGCAGAATTTTGAATGGGATTTTACATGATATATGACACCATGACTCACCCCAAATGGACGGCTCCCAAACACGCACGTCGCCTCTAGGTTCAGTGACCGCATAAATGCGTTGCGGTCTGTACAAAGAGTAGCCGTAGGTGAAGACGGCGTCGACATACTTCTCCGGCTGCAGGAAGTCGTCGTGCAAGACTATCTATTCCTTGTCTTCTGGGCATCTAATGAATGTGATTGCCTTGTCGAACACCGCTAAGAGGTCGTACTCCCAGTTCTTCCACGCCCCCTCCCGCGGTCTATGTGGGAGCTATACTTTCACGAGGTCAAGTTCTGCCATGTTGAACCTGTAAGCGAATTCGGAAGTGGGAGGCGGCCACCCGCTGTTGAATGCAGTAATGCCGACACCCTTCAAAGATGGCACTGCAAGTCTCTTCGATCTGTAGCCATTTTTTAGAGTCCAAGTACTGCCATCCTGTGATAAAAGGACCAGCCACTCGCCGTTGCCACCCACCCAGTTCAGGTCATCTTCCATTTCCGTCTCTTCTTCTTCCTTGATATTCACCACTACTGATTTGGATCACTTATCCAGCAGCATCAGTTTTGCATGCATATTCTATAGAGTTTGTTGTCAGTTGGTACAATAAACTAGCATGGATTCCATTGCAAATACAATTTGATAACTAGGCCTTCAGATTAATTAAAGTACACAAAATATCGCCTAAATACGAGTGTCTCCTCAGATATCGCCTAAATTGTGCCTGTGTCACTACGAAGATACTCAATATATGGAGTAGAAGCAGAGCCCCTAGAACAAACTCCTGATGATCATCATAAACAGCTCAGGGCATAACAGCCTTAAATCGTCTAATCTGTTTGTTTCTTATTTTAGGAAACAGAATATCACCTAGCAGGCATTCCATTGCAAAATCGAAATTAACAACTCGTCTATCACCTAAAGTAAGACTATGTCACTACGAAAATACCAGAATATCAGGTACGATCAGAGCTTCCGTTGTATAGAATAGTCTTAAATGGTTCGATTTGTTCAAACCGTGCGTGCACACAACATGTTCGATGAAAGGAACATAGAATTCTGATGAGAGTTCAGCACATATGAATCAACGATATGGCTGAACGAATAAGCTAGATACTAGAACTTACGTGGCCATCGCGGTCGTCTGGCCATTTGCTGTTATCGGGGTAAAGAAGGCCTGGCGTGCTGAACGGTTGTTCGTCCATGTTCCGCATCGTCACGCGGTAGCCAGGGATGCAACGAGCGAGGCGGCCGGCTGAGATGATGTCCAACCCCGAGGCGATCTTGTGCACGTTCGTGGCGCTGAGGTTCGGCCATCCCCAATCCTCGTGGTAGTGGTCGCCCTGGCCGTCCGCGTCGTCGTCGCATGCCTTTTGCTTCAGCCTGCTGCTACCCCAAGCTCTACCCATAGCGGTTGGAGTCTGGAATCCGGTAGATTAATGGAGGCGTTGTGATAAGGAGGCGAATGGATTCGAGAGGGGTGGAATCAGGGATGGGGGCAGTTGTTCGAGTGGGGAGTGAATCTGCATGGAACCGCCGCCGCCGCCGGTTCTCGTCCACGTGGAAGACAAGAAGGGGAGGCATAATTATTGAGGGCAAGCACCTGAACCGTCTAGAGGAAGTGAAAAAATAAATCATAAAAGAGAAATGTGCGACCCGCCTGTCAGTGAGTGAAGGTCGGCACACGCAAACGTGCCTACGTTTGAATTGATTCCACCGCATGCATGGCGCAGAACAAATTTTAGGAAGCGCTAGCGTCGACGTGTAAAACCGCCGTTTTCCTCCACCTTCACCCTACTACGAACGATCGTGCACCATTCCAGATATTGGTAAGGGCGGTTCCAATCTTTCACTTCTCCGTCTCATTTCCTCCTCCACGGCCTCATCGTCTTTCTCCTCCTTGGCCTCATCCATTTCCTCCACCACCGCATCACCCTCTTCCTCCCTATCCTTTCCCTCTTGCCTGTAGTCATGCACGCTCTGGACGTCCCAAACGACGGCAGGCAAGAAACTGCGCACTTCGACATCGAAGTACATGGCGGGAAGAAGATCGATGTCGTCTACACCACCGACCCTCGGATGGTGAGGAACACTCTGCATAATTACACGAGTTGGCTGCAGTTCAAAGAAAACAGGTTCGTAGGTCTCGACCTCAAGTACAACCGCGATCACCATAGGATCGCCGTGGTGCAACTCTCCATGAAGGGGCATGTCCTCGTATACCAGCCTTTTTGCGAGAAGGGGGCTGACGGGATCTGGTAGACTTTGCTGTCTTTTTGTTCCTGAACCGTCTATTTGCAAAAGTTATTGCTATATTATTTGTCTGAATTCATTTTCATGCAGGTGGGGCGAAAGCATTAGGGATCTGTTTTATGACTTTCTCGTGAACCAGCACATAACATTTACTAGTGTTGACATCACGAATGACAGTAAACTGCTTGAAAGCCCGACTGTCAACATTAGAATCCCAAAGGAGTGCAGAGTGGACATCCAGCAAATTGCATGTGTCCCAAGGACAAAGGGCGGCAGGACCAGGATGGCCGCTCTTGCCTTCGAACTCATCGACCCGTGGTACGCTGACATGAAGGACAGATTGCCGAGATGTTCGTGGAGGCGTTTAGGGCACGATTACTGGGAGCGTAAGCCACTTTCTAAACCTAATCTGAAGTACGCTGCAATTGACGAGTATGTTAGCCACAAGCTGTACCGCCAGATTGTAAAATCTCGTTCTAGGCATCGCATCATTGAACCACCACCAAGGCAGGTTGTTTGCCCCAGATGCCGGAGTGTAGATGAATCTACAAACCGGGGCAAGCGACCGAAGGCATCCTGGGATCGGTTGCCTTCTCCAACAGGCTGGGATGTAGACTATTAGTGCATGATTGTTGTGTTTATGAAAACATGTTATTTCAGAAGTACACTATGTAAGCAATTATGAACTGCTGTGTATTACCTTTGTCAAACTATAATCTGGGTTTGGTTATGACTGTATCCTTCGCTATAATCTGGGTTTGGTTATGACTTATGACTGTATCACACCTTATGCATCTCAGTCCTGGATTCTGCCGCATGCAAATGGCACAGACAGAGTTTGTAAGAATGAATGTTGATCATACAAAAGGGGGAATGTAATTCATACAGGTTAAGTAGCTAATAGCACAGGGATCATACGAGCTTGGTTCTTATACACAGAATGCTTAGAAAATACATGCGAGATAAAATACAGGCAAGATAAAACTAGGAACGAAATGCGAAACTAGTAGTGGTAAACAGCACACTCACCCACCCGCCAGATCCTGTTGAGCATCTCGTAGCAGACATACGCGTCCCTGGCTACGTACTTGATCGCATCGTAATCTAGGTGCCTCCACTCCCATCGCTCATGCAGGTGCTTCGGGAACTCGACATTCATGCCGGCATACTCGTGGTCGATGATGTCGGCAACGAGTCTAGCCATGCCGGCTTTCCCCGTACCGCCATCCGGGTACCTCAACAAACGTTGGAGATCGACGTGATTGACGACATGAACGAGGAGATCCCGTTCTAGCTTCGGAGTGTCGTTCTTGATGTCGACACTGGCGAAGTAGATCTCCCTCCTGTGTAGGAACTCTTGAAGCTCCAGGCATACAGATTTGGCCCTACATACGTGATATAGGAGGTAGTGGTTGCGCATGGACAGCTACAAAAGCGTCGTCCTCTTCCTATCTCCGGTATACTCAAGGTCAAGGCCGACGATCTTGTACCTGTCCATCGGCTCCTGTAGCCACCGCTCGTACATTGCGATGACCTTGGCGACCTCTGGTGACGCATTTGTATGGACGACCGTCAGCTTGGTGGTGCCATGGGCGGTCACGGTGTACTCGTCGGTGTAGTTGCTCCCGTCACCGAACACGCCGTGCTCTGCGTCCATGGCAGCAGCTAATGCGGCGGCGGTGGCCTAGGGTCGGTAGCGGTGGCTGGGACTGGGCATGGAGGTGGAGTGATCTGTTGCGGTGGTATGGCCATGCGGAGGCGGTGCCTGCGGCAACGTCGATGCTTCTTGCGTTGGTGGCGCCGGCGGAAGGAATGAGTTGGGGATTTTTGCATAGTGATGTGCTGAGGAGACAGAAGGCGATGCTTAAATTCTGTTTACCAATATTCCGGTCATACCCATGCGGAATCAAGTTTGACCGGGCGAGCACCGATGGTTTCCAATCCTAGCGATTATATTCGACATCCGTCCCGGTAGGCGATGGGACGGGTGTGCGACGTGGCTTTGGTGTGGCAGAGACCGGTCACGTAGACCACCGTCCCGTTGCCGATCCGCAGCGGGTGCGCGGTGCTGACACGACGTAACGTGACAGGACAGAAGGAAGTGTATAGTTATTATTAATTCCTAACAAGTTTAAGAAGTGCAAGCATAGAAGTGGACCTAGCATCCCTGCACCCTGGGGCAGCCGCCCAGCCGATCAGGCCTGCCGATTGCGCAAAGCTTGTCCTGAATTTGCCAAAATGAAGCTCGTTTGCCCATGCTTCTATAAGTTTCTCTATAGGCCACTTGTGTAAGCATGCACGATCAAGCAACTTTGCAACACACGTGTCGGTGGAAAAGCATTAGGTTTCAATGCACCACATAGTTTAGGGATTTAGAATAGCTATATCGTGGAGCTCTAGCAAAATTGCATGGTAAAGCCAAATTCAGCTTTTTGTTAGATTTAGCTATAGCAACATTGTGTCTCGTTTGTCCTCACTTTTGCCCTCCCGATATTCCGAAGCCCTCACATGCGCTCGGAGGGGGGTGCCGTCTGGTCAAAGGCTTGGCCGTTATGTGCGCCATGACGCCTAAAGTGGAAGTTTTTTTTGTTATTTGGCCTTTTTGAGAGCACCTTTTTCCCTCTCTCTCTCTCTCTAACGGTTGTGTTTTTTTGCCCAAAAAGGTAGGGAATCTAGAGCAGCTTCTCTCTTCATTCATTGTTCCTTCTGCGATCGTTTTTCCCCAATCTGGTAGCAAATCTAGAGCAGCAAAACAAACCAGCACCATAAATAAATTCAGTAAATAGAGCAGATGTAGATAAAGCAGCTAATATATGTTATATAGTACGGTACTTAATGAGGTTCGACAATTAGGCTACTCAACAGCAGCAGCAGCGGACTGCTTCAACACAGACAAGACAAAAGAAGCTGCTTTACAACAGCAGCAGCAGCTGATCAGTGGCCCCTGCAAGGAGGGCATCCGCCTCCTCCCTCTGGTGCCTCCTCCACTTCTTGCTGCCCAGCCCCTTGACCTTGGGCGCCTTGGGTCTGAATGGGGGCATGCGACCCTCCTCGATAGACACCATCTGGAGGTTGCGGAGGTGAAGACCGAGCGCCTGGTGCTTGGCTCTGAAGCCGTGGACGTTCACGGACTCGCCGCAGGTCCTCACATCCTCGGCATGCTTCACGAGGGAGTTGAAGTCCGTGGCACGGAGCCTCCTGGTGGCGCAGAAGGGGCACCTGTAGACGTCGCTGGCAAAGAAGTTGTCGTACTGGCCAGACTTCAGCCTCCTCAGCACCTGACGAGTCTTGGTGTCCTTGGACTCGTCGTCGCTGCGGAGGTCACTGCAATCCTCCTGTTGGAAAAAATAGTAGAGTGAAATAAGGACATGATTGAGATACTTTGATTATCGGGATTGATTTTTTGCATAAATTAACCGAATGAGATCTCCCGATTATTCCCCAAATCTCAAACCAAATCGAATACTGCGGAGGTGAAAACCCTGGTTACCTCAGACTATGGGTCGGCAATGTTGGTGTCGTAGGGGTTCTCCGGCCTTATGTAGACAACCTTCTCGTAGGGGTCCCAACTGAGCGGGATCTGTCCGAGACCGGCGGGGGCCTCCTCGCCGGCGGCCACGGCGGATCCGGGGACGGGGACGAGGGGCACCTCGCCGGCGGCCTTGGAGGCCCCGAAGGCCACCACGCCGATCTTCTCCATCGCCGGCATGGTTGGGGTTTTGTTGGGCGTTTGCCGACGGTTATGGGACAGTGGAGATGGTTGAGTGAGCGAGTGCGTGATGAGTGGGAGTGGGGAGGCCTCTATTAAAGGAGAAGGGAATCGATGTTTCGTTGCACTACCGTGCACCGCGTACGCTAATGCACCGTGCATGGCCACACATGTCCGCTACCGCCCCATGCACTGCACACGCAAAGCGTGAGTCACGTTTTTTCCCTCATGTCTAACCATGGCGATTCAGTTGTACTCAGTTTTGCCCACCAACCGTTGATCCTCTGTGATCTAGCGGACAGGATAACCCTTATATCTGTCGGGGGCACCCCTCTATCCATGCAAAATAACGAGTATGCCACCGGAACTTTAACTCCATAAACACATGAACTTGAATATATTTTGAAGGGTATGAAAATAGAAATCCCATATTATAAGGGTCTAGATACGGTAAGAGAACTACAAATATTATTAGTGGCCGGGCCAGCACAGTGACGGGGTTGGTCGGCTAGGAGTTGCTGATTCTTAAGTAAGGGGACACTAGGCCGGTCTTGACATACTCCCTCGGGAACTTGCCATAAGCAACGTGCTTAGCCTTGGCCGCCGACTTGTGTTTACTAGCCGGGCTTTTACCGATGCCAACCGCATGCGGAATCAAGCTGGCAATCCTCGGGTTGACTCCTTTCTTACAGAAAGGGCACTTGAGCTCCCCAAGTCGAGTGCGGAAAGGGATTATCCCGCTCTTGAGCTTCTTAATGACATGGCGTCTCTTGTTGTCCCTGGTCTCCTTGTCAGAGTCCATCTCACTTGAATACACCTGTAATGTATGGAATACAAACCGAAATGAGCAAAATAATAAATATATATTCCTTCCACCATTCCAAGTTACTTTCAATACAATAACATGTCTATACAAGTTCAGCAGTTCATTACGGCCGTCTCCCCAGCTCGCTCCTAAATTAATATGGTTTGTGTTCTTTGTAACTTATTAATAAATAAATAATGTGGATTCATTCAGAACAGACTATATCTCAACATGTACCGATTCGTACGTTACATCTAATCATTAGGACTAGATTTTTTATGACGCCGGGATAGATTAAGCTCGAGCAGAAAATATGAAACATGTAGAAATAGATGTACCTCCGGTACACGAGCGGAGCATGTTCGTCGAACTCCACGCCCTCATCGGTGCCTCTGAAGTCGTCAGCACCAGCGAGCACATGGTCCCCCAAGGGGTTGAACTGCACGTCCTCCTCGGCTTGTGCTGCGTGATGCTCCTCCAGATCTGCTGCGTGAAGCACCACCCCGGCGGCGATGCCCGGACACTCACCCCTACGCACTATTTTCATGGAGAAGGTTTGTGCAAGTATGTTTGTGGGTTTTTGCTGGATAGGGAAGAGAGAGTAGTGGATGAGTGCGAATGGAGGATCCGATAGGCTGGGTTTTTAATGCGGGGACGTTTAGGCCTCCTCGAGGGCCCCAGTTGGCAGCTCTTCCGGCTGCGGCTGCCATGTGGAAGGTTCATGTGGTGGGGGCCTATCGGAAGTGAGAGTGCAGGCGCGCTGCATAGTAAAAATGGTATAGCCGGTGGTCTGTGGATGACCAGTTGCCTTGTAGTAGACTTGTAGCCTTTGCAGACTAGATTAAACATGACATGACCACTCGACGACTTTTTCCATGGACGGCATCGTGTTCCTTCTTGTAGAAGTCTCGTTGAGGGAGACGTTTGTGCTGTCTCGCGTTGTCCTGTGAAGGGCACGACGTGTGCAATGAGCCTCGTTGGATCACACAGGATCAATGTTTGGTGCGCACGATCCACGTGACAACTGTGACAACCAATCAGGGCATAGCAGACAGAGTGGGCATAGGTTTGGGCTTCTACGAAAGAGAGGGGGGGCAAAACTAGGTAGTATCAAAAAACCAAGGGCAAAGCTGAGTTGTATAAAAATATAAAGTGGGTGTATTTTACAATGAAATGCATCGTGGCATACATCAAATTATGCCAAGATAGATCCACTAGAGTTCATTGCATGTGTGTTCTTTCCACAAACCACATATGTATCCACAAGAGTCATTGCATGTGTGATCCTGTCATGAACCACATTTGGATCAACCAGTGTCATTGCATGTGTGTTCTTTTCACAAACCACATATGGATCAACCAATGGCATTGCATGTGTGTTCTTTTCACAAACCAAACATGGATCAACCAGTGTTCACTGCATATGTGTTCTTTCCACAAACCACTTATGGATCAACCAGTGGTCATTGCATGTGTGTTCTTTTCCACAAACCACATATGGATCCATATGTGTTCTTAAACTAAAACCAGCATTAGAGTCACTACATGTGTGTTCTTTCCACAAACCACTTATGGATCAACCAACGTTCATTGCATGTGTGTTCTTATACTAAAACCAGCACTAGAGTCATTGCATGTGTGTTCTTTCCACAAACCACTTATGGATCCACCAGTGTTCATTGCATGTGTGTTCTTTCCACAAACAACTTATGGATCAACCAGTGGTCATTGAATGTGTGTTCTTTTCCACAAACCACATATGGATCAACCGGTGTCATTGCATGTGTGTCCTTTTCACAAACCACATGTGGACCCACTAGAGTCATTACGTGTGTGTTCTTATACTAAAACCAGCACTAGACTCATTGCATGTGTGTTCTTTTCACAAACCACACATGGATCAACAAGTGGTCATTGTATGTGTGTTCTTTTCACAAACCACATATGGATCCATTAGAGTCACTGCATGTGTGTTCTTTTCCAAAAACCACATATGGATCAACTAGTGGTCATTGCATGTGTGTTCTTTCCACAAACCACACATGGATCAACCAGTGGCATTGCATGTGTGTTCTTTCCACAAATCACATATGGACCCACTAGAGTCATTGCTTGTGTGTTCTTATACTAAAACCAGCACTAGAGTCATTGTATGTGTGTTCTTTTCACAAACCACATATGGATCCATTAGAGTCATTGCATGTGTGTTCTTTTCCAAAAACCACATATGGATCAACCAGTGGTCATTGCATGTGTGTTCTTTTCACAGACCACATGTGGACCCACTAGAGTCATTGCATGTGTGTTCTTATACTAAAACTAGCACTAGAGTCATTACATTTGTGTTCTTTCCACAAACCACAGATGGATCAACCAATGGCATTGCATGTGTGTTCTTTCCACAAACCTCACATGGATCAACCAGTGTCATTGCATGTGTGTTGTTTCCACAAATCACATATGGACCCACTAGAGTCGTTGCTTGTGTGTTCTTATACTAAAATCAGCACTAGAGTCATTGTATGTGTGTTCTTTTCACAAACCACATATGGATCCATTAGAGTCATTGCATGTGTGTTCTTTTCCAAAAACCACATATGGATCAACCAGTGGTCATTGCATGTGTGTTCTTTTCACAGACCACATGTGGACCCACTAGAGTCATTGCATGTGTGTTCTTATACTAAAACCAGCACTAGACTCATTGCATGTGTGTTCTTTTCCACAAACCACACATGGATCCACCAGTGTTCATTGCATGTGTGTTCTTTTCCACAAAGCACATATGGATCAACCAGTGGTCATTGCATGTGCGTTCTTTTCCACAAACCACTTATGGATCCATTAGAGTCATTGCATGTGTGTTATTTCCACAAACCACACATGGATCAACCACTAGAGTCATTGCATGTGTGTTATTTCCACAAACCACACATGGATCAACCACTAGAGTCATTGCATGTGTGTTCTTTCCACAAACCACACATGGATCAACCAGTGTCATTGCATGTGTGTTCTTTCCACAAATCACATATGGACCCACTAGAGTCATTGCTTGTGTGTTCTTATACTAAAACCAGCACTAGAGTCATTGCATGTGTGTTCTTTCCACAAACCACTTATGGATCCACTAGTGCCATTGCATGTGTGCTCTTTCCACAAAATCACATATGGACCCACTAGAGTCATTGCTGTCGTCGGACTGAGGACAAGTACGCCACGAGGGGGTCCTCGAGGCGTGCGGAAGAGAGGGGTGTGACACGTACGGTATTCCGGGATGGTGAGCACAAAAGTTTACCTAGGTTCGAATCCGCTGGCTTTGGACGGATCCTACTCCTGCTATAAATTTAGTAATACGGCAGAGCCCGAATATGGGTTACAAGGGTTTCACCTATCCGAGTTGAGATTGTAGACTATTGAGGTGCCCTAAAGGCTCTCCCTAGGACGGCTTATATAGATATCCGGCCTAGGGTTTACAGGAGAGATCTATCCGGCTACGACTAAGAGTCAGTTACAGAGTACATCTTGAACTACAAGTAACATTATGGGCCTAAGTCGGTAAGTCTTATGGGCCTTCCCGTAGCCGGATTGGACTCCGTCTTTCTCCCTGACTGGGCCGCCCGTGAAGCAAAGCTCTAACCCGAAGTGGGCCACCCTGGTCATTGAGGAACTGTGAGGATACCCGGAAAGTATATCCCCAACAGCAGCCCTCGGAGGCCTGCAAGATCCAAAGTCGGATTTATCATCGTCTAGATCGATCTTCAGCTTACAGAATCTTGAAGGGTTCCTGAAACTTCACAACAACAAAATACGATCCGGGTCTTAAAAATAAGTCGGACCTATCAACAGGTTACTCGGATTTTC